>LOEQ01008164.1:15896-37048 GCA_001685075.1 Bramus lutescens
TCCTCCCGCTGCAGCTCCTTGTTCGGCCGTACCAGTCTCTTGAAACAAGCAAAAGGCCTTCGATCCTCTCTATACTGCCCATTTCCAAGAACACAAACATCTTATTCTCTCACCTACATTTTTAGAGTGATACCTTTTGATTTCTTTAGACAGTCTCACAAAATTGCCCCAGCTAGCTCTAAACGGGCAGCTTTCCACCTCAGCTCCCCAAAGAGCTTTAGCAAGACGACGTAAAACTTAGCTAGTGGTTGGAAACCCACCGCCTAACCCTCGCTTTCAAACAGGACTTTCAACACAATATCCAGGAAGCACACGAAACCCAAAAGAAAGACCATATCGCAATTTTGATGGCATACACTTCTGTCCATGTCCCTTTGAATTGTGTGCACAAGCCTTAGACTTGTAGCTTGCTGACCCTTCCTGGGAGAAGACAGCCTTGATGAGAGTTGAGAAAGCGTGGTGAGAACCCAGATCCGATCTGTGAGCCCTTTGACGGCTTCCTGGCTTGCTATGAACCCTTACAACCAGGCAGAAGCCACCGATGATATATTCACGTTTGAACTCCAGGACGATGACCCTCCACTTACAATGGGCTCTACAGAGCTATAGAATGTGTGTTCTGTAAAAATTGGGAAGGAACCATTTGGATTCAAGTCCCCACTCCCCCTGCAAATGATGGAAATTTATCAAATATGGAAAAGCTGCCATGCTTCATTTGGCTCCTAATTAGATTAAGCTGACAGTTAAATGTACATGCACAGGGCATCTCACTAAAGATGTGTTCTTAGGAAAATGTGATTTTTAAACAAGGACAACTGTGGGCTAGTAGAGTCAAGTGAAACACAACATGACAAGTGCACGCTCCTGAGAGGAGCCAGTGCCACCACTGAGCTTCCACAGATGTGCTAGGATGAGGTGACAACAGAGAAGGGACAGAGAAAAGAAATCCCCCCACCCAGCAAGGAGGCGGGGTCTTTGACTTAAGAGAACCAGGCATGGCGCCCAGAGGTGGCTCCCCAAGGCTCTACATCAATCAGCAAGAATAAATGTAGCATTCAGAGTGTATCTGAAACTCTGGTGGACACTCAAGAGAGTAAACTCACAAGAAATAATCTCTGCTTATTAGAAAATTCTGGTGAAACACACAGGGAAACCATTTCTGGACAAGACTCTCTAAGAGAGCACAGCACTGTCGTCAGGGTGTCCTTGCTCCAACCCGGGAGCTCTGAAATGTCGAGAAACAGTTTTTAATGATCTAATAAGCCCATCTGGGGCAACTACACCTGAGAGTTTCCGGGGATGCCCTGGTCTTGATTATCCTGTTATGATTATTAATACCCTCCCTGCCACTCTCTAGACCATCCTCATTTGAGTGGTGAATTATCTAATTTCCTTTTATTAAACAGTCTATTCAAGAAATAGCCATCGTGCCTAGGAAAATTGTATATCTAACGTATATACTGTGGATAAAAAGTTTTAGCATCCACTAAGAAACTTTTTTTAACTAATTGAGTTTTTACGTCTACAAGTTTTATCTCTCACTAGCCTTTGGGTGACCTCTGCAGCAGCTTGTTTTGGTAGTCAAATTTCTAGTGAATTCCCCCAATGCCTAGAAATTGTTGATATGTTCAGATCTAGAACACAGTGAACTTAAGTTAAGAAAACCAAGGTTAGGAGGTTTCACACAGTTAAGTATCAGGCCATGCATTCGCATTCTTAGTGAATGCTAAGTCCAGTTCAACATTACAATAACTACCTCACTGAAAGGGACTGTCTCTGGATAGCAGCAAATAGATCACCATCCCATCTTCTCTTTCTGTGCGTAGGCCAGGCAATATGGCAAGCTTCCCAAAGAGAGGGGGTGCATTTTCTTAGTGTGCTCTATGGTGCAGCTGAGGCAGAAGAGAGGGCCCAAACTGAATAAGGCAGAAAATTCCATACTTCCTGACAACCCTCCCCCACTGCCTTTCCACACACCCCAATACCCCTAAGGCCCCTCTGCCTGCCCCTTGCTTTGAAGCTGAAGTGAATGACCACTGAAGTTACCCAAACTTTTTTACTCTTCCCATTGAACCTTGGTTATTATAAATAACAACTGAAGAGGTTCACCATGTCCACGCTCCTTCCCAGTAACACATTCCTCAAGAGTATGGCCGTAAACATGCCAAGGGCCTGTCTGGCTGGTGTATCTGAAGGTATGGCCCCTTTAGAACAGAAGTTCTTCCTGGGTTTCTTCACTAACAGCTCACACCATTCACTCTTTCTTCCAGACATTAGAAACCACAATAAACCACAAGGGTCTCCGCAAAGGCAGCAATGGACAGTCCTGGTGGTCAAAGAGCCTAACAGAGACACAAAGTGTCTTTCAGCCACCATGCCCGTAATAGAGTTACAATGTGTCAAAGGCAGGGAAGAGTGGTTTTCACACCGGGGCTGCTAACCGTCCCTTTTGCTGCTCATTACTGAACTCTTCTTTACTGGGTGTGATGCTCACACCGCTCACACTGTTCCCAGGCCGACTGTTGGCCTTCTGGCTGCTCCTTCCCTGTTCCTAGTGAATGGAGGTTGGACTTTGCAGTGCCTCCTATCCTAATCACAGGGCCAACTGGAAAGAGGGAGTGGAAGGTGACACCATCCACCACAGCACACCCCAGGAGAGTGACATTGGGGTGGCCACATCACACAAGAAAGAATGAGAGCCCAGAAGCCCATGTGAGTCCACCACTTGAGCTGGCCAGAGTCCAGGACCCAGGTGGCTTGGGGCTTGATATTGCATGTGGGACAGAACAAACGCCTGGCTGTCACAAATTGTAGCAGGTCTTTAAGTCACCATGCATCTTTAAGTCAAAGGACATCTTGCACACAAGGAGCCTGCTTGCAACTAAACACGGGGCTTAGCCCTGGCCTCAACTGCCAGGGCAGTGATGGTGTCCTGCGGCCTGCATTAATTCACCTCTCGCCTGTGTTCTTTCAAACACAATCTCACTGTAGTGAAGTGTTAAAATGAGATGTAAAAAGTGTTCAGACACTCTTACCTGTGACTTAACATTAGAATCATGAGAGAAAAGACAGCACGCTATCATTTAACCCCCTCAACTGTACTGGAAATGTGGATTCTCTCTACCTTTTATCACTATATCCCTGGTGTGATTTATGTTTATGATTTGACCTGTGGGGGGAAACTGTCTTTTATCTGGTGCTTCTAATACATCATCACTTCGCCTCTGTAACATTTTGGAAAATGAGGTCGGTAAATCCATTAAAATGCGTTTGCCATTTTTGATCAATAGACTGATTAGTTCAGAAATCTAATTTCAAAAGTAGTATCCTTGGGTGACTGTCTAGAAAACTATGAAAACATCTATATTTCTATCAGCTCCCTTTTATAGTTGGAAATCACCATGATATGAGCTAATAATATAGACAGTACAATAAATATGCCACAGCACAGTTTCCCTGTACTTTGGGAATTAGATATAATTCCACAGCCTATATATTATTTTATTCAGTAATTTAAACTTGGCGTCTCTGATGTTAGCAAAGGATGGAAGGGCAGAAGACTATGAAAATAGACTCAAAACTTGGTCCTTCCCTGAGGGTGCTTTTATGTCGATGTGGGCAGCACAGATTCCCAGCGTAACCCGAAGTATTTCTATGAATGAACATGAGACCACCAGGGCTTCCGTGAGTGGAATCTAATTGCTACATAGCAAGTAAGTCCTAGTGAGATTATGAGAACATAAAATGTCAATGTGACACCAATGCAAGTGTTCAGAAGATGGCGGTCTTCCATCCCTGACGTGAGTCTACTTTTACGACGAGAAGACATTTCTCAGTCAAAATCCTAGACAGCCACAGTAAACATGAAGGCTCTCAGAAAGGAACGTTTCTGCCGGAAGCTAATTTGCCTTTGCACAACTGCCCTGGCAGGCAGGATCTCTGTGCCCTGTGGTGGAATATTCCTTGGACACTGTGTGAAGATGTGTCGCTGTGATTGGTTTTAAAAAGAGCAGAATGGCCAATAGCTAGGCAGGAAGAGGATAGGTGAGGCTTATGGGGGCAGAGAGTGCCAGGGAGGAGAAAGGAGTCGCCAGCCAGATGGAGAGAAAGCAGGATGGGAAGTACAGAGGAAAGGGAACCAAGCCATATCAAAGAATGTAGTTTAAAAAATATGGGTTAATTTAAGTTGTAAGAACTAGTTAGGAACAAGCCTAAGCTAAGGCCGACCGAGTTTCATAGTGAGTAAGATCTGTGTTATTTCGGGTGAGCTAGCAGCACAAAGGAAAATCCGCCTACAGTGCCCCGCTGAACAAAACTAGCTCACTGTACAAAATGAACTTAACTCCAGACTGGAGCAATAGAGTCTCATTGCAATATTTTAAAAAAAATTGTCAATAAAACACCAGTATTTATAGTGCTCCATGTGATAGTACTCTATCATAAAATGATGGTAACTTAACATTGAGATGTTCTTTGATACATTCTCCTCAATCTAGTTGAATACTCTTAAGTTGACACCTCTATAATAATCACTTATATGATTTTACATCATACCTACAGAATCATTTACATAACTGTAATAATAATGTTCTAACATGGATCCCAACTTAAAACTGACTTACATATTAAACATAAGGAGGATTCTGCTTGCAAGAAAAGCTTACAATTATTTTATCAACAGTATGCATTATGCCCTAGAAGGATTTGGTAACTTTTAATTTTTGATAGTATGATTAGCTATATTAAGTTTTCATAAAGGCAAAAATATTCTGCCACTCTCAGGTGGATCGCAACAACTCAACCTAACATAATTCTTATTTTCTTGGGCACTTCTTGGCAAGGGGTTTGCATATATACGACCTCTGCATGTCTCAGATTAAACGCCATCATATGGTTTGAGAATGTGTCTATGGAAAGAACTATAAAGGAAGATGAAGAATATTTGAAGATCGTAGGGAAGAAATTCTACCATTGTGGACAGGGAGTGACAGCATACCCATCTAAGCTCAGCACTTGAGATGCTGAAGCAGGAAAATCCTGAGTCTGAAGTCAACCTGCACAGCCTTCCTTGTGTGGAAGAAGAAAGGAAAGAATGAGGGAAGGAGAGGGGAGGAAGGAAATTGTAACAAGAGTGGAGGGCAGCGATGTTCCCATAGTAACGGTAAAGGAAGCAGATTGTTGGATAGTGGGTTTTCATTACAACCAAGTTAAAAACAAAGGATATTTTCATGTGATTTCTTCTAAAAATTATCTTGAAGCGTCCCTGGGATAAAGCACAGAACAAGTGATGTGTGCCTCTTAGTGTCATGGGCTCATCTTGCATCTTCCCAGTGAAGTACTTTCAGGTCTTCACGCAGCCTACAGTCTGTCTCTTCCTCCCTCTGGGGTGCAGTAGAAAAGCAGAATAAAACTCAAGGAACAGTTTAGTAATGTCATTTTGTGTATACTCAATAGTCACAGATACAATCTCTATTTCTTAAACACGTCTGTGAGGAGGTAACTTGAACCTGCAGGCGTCCATATTTACCCCCATAAATCTGAACCCATGAGAACAGCTGTCTCCACATACTACCAATACAGAGAACCAGGGTTTCCAGAGTCCAAAAAGTTGAGGTATGAGCATCCCTACATTTAAAAAAGATGTTTCATGTTGATGTTAATAAATATATGTTATTAGGCATATTGTAGGCCACATCATAATTCTCATAAAGGCTCTCTGTTTCTAGAATGAACCAGTTTAACTCAACTACTTGGACAAAATTTCAGCTATCCACATGATCAGAAACCTCAAAATATTTGGACTGGTGTTAAATCTGTTTGATCATAGATTGTATTTTTCACTTTTCATCTTATGATTTCGAGGGACTCATTGCATAGATTTCAGGTTCTGAATTGACATATTTCCAAATATATATCTTATAGTGAAAATAAAAACAAGATAAAATTTGGAAATGGTCTTTTCCATGATGATAAAAGAATCCATATTGTTCTGTTTTAACCTATGTGAGACGCATGATCATACATGCTTACATAGAGGCAGGTGAATCTATCCATCAACTTCCAAGGATTTTAGAAACAGGTGAAAAAATACATAAACATGAGCATAGGATTTGGGTTGGGGGAGTTATACCATCAACAGAAAGAACATAAAGATGAACTTTAAAATGCCATCGGTAAATTTCAATTCTAATTCCCCATTTTCCCATCCAGAACAAGTGCCACCCAGGACCAGTTTTCGAATGGATTCCTCTGGCAAGTATTCAGAGTTCACAGCTCTGTGAGCACACGTCTTTCACTTTGTGTAACCTGTCATTCTCCTGAGTGGTATCAACTTTTCACTATGTAATATCCAGTGTGGTGATTAATTTACCTACATCACATGTGTTCAAGGCAGAGGGCAAGCCTCATCATGGTGGGTCTGGAGGCTTACATACAAAAAAAACAAATATTAGTGAATGTCCTTCATTACAAAGTTACTAAAAGGATGCGCTTAGAACCAACTGTCAAAGAAAACCACAAGACTATATAGATCTGTGCTGTCTAGTACAGTAGCCACTAGGTACTAGCGTGCAAATTTAGACATGTTATCAAATTTGTATGAAATCCACAGTGAATTTCAAAGACTTAGCACAAGAATAAGTCTTGTTAATTGTTTTAGGTTAAGATGGTGGTGCCTTAGTTAGGGTTTCTATTGCTGCAATGAAACACCATGACCAAAAAACAATTGTAGGTGAGAGGGTTTATTCAGCTTACATTTCCACATCAGAGTTCATCATTAAAGGAAGTCAGGACAGGAACTCACACAGGGCAGGATCCTGGAGGCATGAGCTGATGCAGAGGCCATGGAGAGGAGCTGCTTACTGGCTTGTTCCTTATGGCTTGCTCAGTCCGCTTTCTTATAGAACCCAGGACCAGCAGCCCAGGGAGGACACCACCCACCATGAGCTGGGCCCTCCCCCATTGATCACTAATTGAGAAAATGCCTTACAGCTGGATCTCAAGGAGGCATTTCCTCAGCTGAGCCTCCTTCCTCTCTGATGACTCCAGCTATGCCAAGTTGACACATAGCCAGCCAGGACAGATGGTATTTTGATAATTAAGTTAAAATATGTTATCAAAATTGATATTATTTGTTAAACTTTTTTAAAAGGTGGCTGCTTGGCAATATTAAATAACTTATGTAATTTATATTTTATTTAAATTGGATCTTGTTAAACCAGGTAAATGGATATAAGAAGGTAGAATATCTCAAGAGAGGAAAGCTAAATATTTTTTAAAATTTTTATTAAAGAATTTAACATAGATTGAAATTATCTTGAATTTAATTAAATACCTATATCGATTTGGTTCCTTTAATAATTCCAATTACAAAATGCTATATTTTGATACTATTTTGAGTTAGGCTACAATATTATAGTTTCTAGTTTAAAAACTTAAGAAATATCTTAATAGTTTTACTTGGGTTTTTTTTACGTATCATTTGCAAATAAGCTAAAATATATCATGTTGTAGACATGAATGAGGAAAACAGAGTCTCAGACTTTCTTTCCTTCTCCAGTTAGTCACGAGATGCTCTTAACAACTGGTTAGCCGGGACAACTCAAGACACTGCAGAAAGGAGTGTCTCTTAGTACTATACTAGCACCATTCCACGATTGTGGGCTTCAGCTCATACTCCTAGTGTGTTTCCATGACGACCTTGTCATCCATCCCAGGGTGCTCCAACAGCCCTTGAGGAAATGTGTGTGCTGGTGATCGTTCATTTCTTAAGTTTCCATGTTGTTTCTTGAGTATGCACAAAACATGGAAGATACTACTTAGCACCCAAATAATGTCTAAAGTAATTGTTTAGCTAGGTCTGAAATCTTTAGTGTGGCTGTTCTTTCATCGGACTGAGACACTGGCTGGAAAATCCTTGTTATGTTTAAAAATGTCTTATGCCTAGTAATTATGGGTAAAAAAAATAAAATCAGGATTTAATGTGGAATCTAAATCTCACTTAAACTATCCTCAGAAAACATATTTCTTAAAAAATTTCAATCTCTAAATGTATTTTATTCAGAAATCAAAGAAGAAAAGAAAGGCTGCCCAATAGCCTAGGTTATCTTGATATATGTAGAAAGCCACAATTTACATTTAAAGTATAAAAAAATGAATGTTTCAGTGTGAGTGCCTTATTACAATGTGCATCTGAAATTTTCAAGAAAGAACCAATCCAAATATTTTGTCAAGTGTACATATAAATTATCAAAAAAATCATAGAAAATCAAGATCATATGCAATAAACAACTCTGATAAAATTTCTCACATGTTTATAGAATTCTCAAAGGTAGAACAGCCAGGCAAAATGAGCCCTGCTGTGGAGTACCACAGAAACCACCTGCAAAGAAAACCTTGTCTTTAGAATTTTTTTGAAGACTCCAGGACTATAAAGGTCAAATCAGAAGTAGTATCAGTGAGATGCAGAAGTCAAGCAAATGAAAAAAGAAGAAAAGATCTACTCAGTGTGTTATTAAAGTATTACCCTAAAGATTTCAGTAATCAAACCACACATGGTGGCCCATAGCTTTAATCCCATCACAGGCAGATCTCTGTTAGTTCAAGGCCAGCCTAGTCTACATAGTTAGTTCCAGGACAGCCAGGACCATGTCGAAAGGCCCTAGCTCAACAAAGAGAGAGAGGAAGAGAGGGAAGGAAAGAGAGGGGAAGAGAGAGGGAGGAGAGGAAAGGAGAAGAGAAGAGAAGAGAAGAGGAGAGGAGAGGAGAGGAGAGGAGAGGAGANGGGAGGGGAGGGGAGGGGGAAGGAGAAGGAGAGAAAAGAAAGGAAGGAATGCAGTAATCAGAGAGCAAAAACCAGCCTGGCCAAGAGTGAAGTCAGATAGAGCAAAGACGAGATGTCTGGGAAAGAGCAGATATGATAAGGGAAAAGGCAATATTGGAGAAATCCAAGTTGTCGGCAGGCTACCGAAGAAAACCAAAGAGGAAATGGCTTCTACCATGGCCCCAGCATATCATCAACAGAATAAACAGGAAGGTGAAGAAGAGAGATTCTTTTAGAGCCAAATAGATCAGCTACTTATCTGGTAACGTTTAATTCCGGTAACCAAAACCAACCAATTCTTCTTTAACTCATTCAGCATCTAAAGTGCCTGAAAACCCAGAACCCATGGGTAGATTTAATGACCTTCATCAAGACCTCATTCCTTCCTAGATCTCTCTACAAGAGAAAGTCAAATACAGCAACGCTCTTTTCAATAGAGAAAAATAAATAAACAAAGGATCTTTTGCCAACTGTGATAAGCCATACTACTTTTGTTTTAATTAGCACATAAAAAGAATTCAGCTACCAAAGTTTAATTGACATTTAATAAACATGCCATTGCCAAATTAATCCATTAAAATGCTGTACTGTGCAGTTTTGAAGACTGAATCCATTCATAAATGGAATCTGTGCTCAGCCATTCAGCCACAGAGCCTTTCTCATAAATGCTGTGTTCAAAACCACGCTTTGCAAAGGCATCAGCTCTTCTAGCATGTCAAGTCTTCCGGGATCTTAATGCAAACAGGAATCAACCATTAAAATTCCACCGTCCTTTATTATGAGGGAAGCTGTCCTGATAACAACCATTTACTGCATTTTCCTTGGAGACAGAGTCTCGCTATGTATTTCCGTCCTGTGACTTGAATTCACAGTGATCCACCTCTGCTTCCTAGGCGCTGGGATGAAAGCTTGCACCACCACCCCTGGATTCAGTTGCTATGTTTTGAATGTAAGCTTTTCTAGTACTGGCGTGCACCCAGGATAGGCTGGGGCTTGTCTATTCATTCCCTCTCACTAGCTTGCCTCAAAGGTCATAGAGGATCCCATGAGAGAAGAATGTTAGGAAACGCTTTGTTTCTTAACCCCTGCGTCTCCCGAGACCCAGCTTCTAAGGAGACACAGCACTGGCCGTGGCTAGTCACTGAAGACAGCATCTGAAGAGCCCCCACAGTCCTCCTGAAAGGGCCAAGGGAAAGGAAGAAAAACAGGAAAGAGAAGGCTGCCGGGGGCACAGTTGAGTGACGCTCTAGGTGACGCAGGACAGACCGGGTATCTGCTCCCATGTCCGTCTAGACATGCTAGAGGGTGGGAATGATTAACTACAGTGGTAAAGGAGGACGTGTTTGCCCCCAGATTGCTTACATTAATAAGGGGAAAGATAAAACATAATACAGTCATTGAGGCTGTCATGGGGTCAGGTGAGGTCCTGAAAACACCAGCTCTTTCCTAACCAAAGAAGGAAAAGAACAATGCATCCTATCTTTGTGCATAGTGCATATAATCTTAGTGAGGACTTTGTAAGGACTCAGAAAGGAATGAAAAGAAAACAAAAGAAAATTATCTTTCTAAAAGCTCATATTTAAAAAAAAACACCACTTAAGACAATCTATCATTTAAACTATTTTCCAACTAAATGTGTCTCTAAAGCTTTTAGGCCCTGCAGCCTCTACGCTCAAAATTAACAAAGAAATTAGTAAGTCACATCTGCTGGCATACGTCTCTGGTGACCCTTCTCTGTCTCTCTCTTACTTGGGTGCCATGTTGTTCACGTCTGCCTAGAAGAACCTAGAAGGGTGAACAGTGGCAGAGTTGGGACCCCTACTCTGTGTCTGAAGACACAGCAGATCAGCGCAATAGTCAGAGCTCAGGGGGCTGAGCGATGGCTCAGCAGCTAAGACGCTTGTGGTCCAGGAGGCCTGGGCATTATTCCCAGCACCGGCATCAGGTGGCTCAGTCTGTAACCCTAGCTAAGGCGCCATGTTTGGGCCTCTGCAGGCAGTAGTGCGCAAACACACGCACAGTTATTTTTTAAGTCACAGGCTTACGATTGTCAGGAAAGCATACATCAGAAAGTAAAAGGAGGGTGTCTGCCTTGTTCATGTCTCTGTCTGACAGAATTAAATTAATTAACCAATGAAATCTAGGAAGTTTTTTCCACTTTAAAAACACTGAGTCATTCTATAATGGAAAGCTTTTGTGTGGAACAGCAATACTCTCTGACGTAAACCAGACTCCGTGAGCCTTGACACAGCTCAGAACTCCACTGTGGGGACTGTCATCATTTTGGTCGCTTCTCATAGGGGAAATCTCTTACCAAGTAAAATGTAGCATACGATAAAACCCTTTTGGAGTCCTCTGGCAAGTCTGCACAGGTGCCCAAATCACTAAAGGAGCAATTGTCCACCTGTGGGCATGCACCAGTCATGCTAGAGGGATGGGAATGAAGTCAAAAGTTCTGGCTCTTTAGATACAAAACATCGTCACCTTCTTTTGTGATCTCCTGTGTTCCCAGAGAGGAGATTAGTATGACTAGAGCACCCTCACCAGCTTGTGGAGGTTGGGCCCGTGACGGGACACTAGCTGTCACCTCCCATAACCCCTTGCATTTCTCCATCCCTAGGAAAAACACTGCTATGGTTTTACAAGCCGTCCGACCTGCCTCCAGATGCCCGCAGGCTTACTGAGTTTAAAAATCATCATGTCTTATATAGTGTTGAGCAAAGTCTTCATCATTTCTTTACCACCTAATTAACTAATGAATTGCTTGAGTGCTTCTAAGGTTCCCCATTGTTAAAACACGAATGACTGTAAAGTTTATACAGGATGACTCACGGAGGTCTGTCGGCCACTCCTCTATGATAGCATATATTAGCGTTGAACGAGAGACCTTGGCTGTGCATTTGATAACAGACACAGATACCTGTGAACCTTGCACAGTGTACACATGTGTAATGTCTTTGAATCAGGGCAGCTCTCCTAAGAAAGTACCAGGAAGCCATCATTTGCCCACATGTCAGAAGTCTTGCCCTTCCTATCACTGAAAGCAGCTCAGGTGGTTAAATACAAAGCCGAGCCTAGACGGGCTGTATTTGGTGGGCTGTGCACAGTCCTTTACATATGAGCCTGGGAGAGATTCCTAGGTTATCATTCAGTGAGCCCATGTCGACTGTAACTAATATTCTATATCTAAGTGGTTTAGTGTTTGTGAGATTTTGCTTTTGGTCCCAAGGGGATTCTCCTGTGAAATCTCATCCTAATTTCTAAAACTGTCCTGTTTAAGCAAGAGGAATTTTATCAAATGCCTGCCCTTACTGCTATCTTTAAGCCACTAAAGCCAGAAATTGATAAGTATTTCTTAAGCCAAAGATAGCTTAATAAATATTCCCCCAGACTGCTGATCATTCTACATGCTAAGGGGCATGAAAACCCAGAATCCCATCAAAAATGGCATGCTTCCCCCAAATAAGGCACAAAGGGAGGCTTGTGACATTCTCCTTGAATAGTCAAAATATTCCCATTGTTTCAGCTTATTCTAGACATGAAATAAATGCCATTCAAGAGTTTTCCATCTCTCTTAAAGCTCCAGTCTTGTTCTTTTGATCCAATTTTAAATGGATATCCCTTCTCTAATTTACTTTTAAAGTGTTAATGAAATCAATAGTCCATAATAAAGTTCACATTCTAAAATACCTCGCGGCAAAATTCTTCTTGGGCTTGGGTTGAGTTCTGCCTGTACCTTATGGAAAGACACACACGCACACACACATGGACATAAAACACATATACACACACATGCACACATATACACAAACACATATGTACACATAAACACACTTATACACACACATACATACATGCACACACATATACACACAAACACATGCATACACATAAACACACATACACACATACATACACATACACACATATACATGCACACACATGCACATAAACACACACACATACACATAAACACACATACATACACACATATACATGCACACACATGCACATAAACACACACACATAGACAAACACACTTATACACATATATATACATGCACACACATATACACACAAACACACACATACACATAAACACACATACACACATACATAAACATACACACATATACATGCACATAAACACACACATATACGCATAAACACACATATACACATACATATACACACACACACAGCAGCAGCAGCAGCAGCCAACACTGGATGCATCAAATTTTAAACAGACGGGAGTAGCCTTCTAGGCAGCACTGAACCAGACGCGTGCAGGTTTTGCCATCCGCTCTCACTCCTTTCTGAGGTAATGAGAGCAAACATCCTCAGAGTCAAAGACAAGCCTCTTAAAGGCAATCCAAAGCTCTCAGGAAGATTAAACATTACAGAACCATCAACTCTTTTCCCTCCGAACCTCACGTGTTCCCTCTACCTGTGGATGATGCTCTGGCAAGGCCCTTGAATGCTCACCACCATCCTTGGGACACATACACTTAGGGTGCCTACTTCTTTGCCACGATGTATTTTCTACCCTCTGTGCCTTTCATCGACTAACAGCACTCTCATTAATCACATCCACAAAATTAACTTCTCATCGGTGTGTTCTGGTCCTTGGGAGGTGGGGAGGAGGCAGGACTCGTTACTCAATGGCATTTCCTTTATGCCAGGCCCGGATTATAAGGAAGAGGATGTCCACCTTCGAAGGATGGAGTCTGGATTTGGCTTCAGAATCCTCGGGGGAGATGAACCTGGACAGCCTGTAAGTTGAATCCATGTTCTTTCCACACATGACTGTATTGTACATAAATACCAGGGAGAGCATCATTCAGGGTAGCAAGAAGGAAATGTTTGGAACACAGCGAAGACTGCAGTCTTTTCTCTCACAAAACTCAAGCATCTCCACGGCCATTATCCCCCAGAAATCCCACCAAAAATGACACTACTGTCTCTAAGAATGGGCTGATTCTTTCTGAGAAGTTCGATTAGTGAATGGTTCTGGAAGATGGGATTCTCTAAGAGGCAGTCCTAAAATATGACAGAAGAGGTGGCTGAAAAACCACAGAATCACATATCCTTGTAACAAAAACAACAATGGGTAGAAAACACAGGGGTAAATAGAAGGAAAATCAAATTCTTTGCTTTAAAAAAATCTGAGCCAAACTAAATTAAGACATTATGAAAAGAATATTTTCATGAAGTCATCAGCAGTTGAAAGAACACTAAGAAATTGAGAATGATTCTGTAGTAATTTTAATATTAATATATACATATGGCCATATGGATATACATATTCAGAATGAAAGCATAAACTAGCAACACTCATTGATATACAGAAAACATAGTAAACCTAGATTTGTGAACTCATTAAAATATCCTCCTGAAACACTCATTGTAGAGATATATCTGAGATAGTGCTCAAGGAAGCAAAGGCGAGTGTCAATACAGCCCTTCCTACCTCACCTGAGACACCAAACTGTAAACTACAGTTTGCTCCTCTGCCAGAATTACCATATCCTAGAATGGCTTTAAGGAGTAAAGACGACGTAAGTTAAACCTCTTGGTGCCTGGATCGTAACAAGTTCTAAATCAATATCTATAATCATCAGCCTTGTCTGCCATCATATTAGTAGATTGTTTTCCAAAAGAAACAAAAAATTTATCAGCAGAAACTTCTAAAAGAAGAAAACACCAGCCTAACACAAGAATGGAACATATACTAGTTAAAACTGTGCACAGGTAGATGCCCTTTGTATAGCATGAGCTCCTTCACTCTGCAGACATCCAAGCAGAGTCAGTCATGGAGAGTCTGACAATATCTGGGAGACACTTCCTCTGCCCCACGAGAGTGGCTCCACCAGGCAATGCGAGGACTTACTGCAGGAAACTCGGGGGTGGGATGGTGTTCCTAATTTCCAGGGACAAAGTGGGCAGCAATCACCCAGCGTGTCCTAAGCCTCCAGCTGCCAAGGAAGTTGAAAGACACGCAGGCCAGAGATTGGGTCCATTTTCCCTTAGTGTCTCAGAATGGGAGAGGATGCCGAGACAGCGCAGGCTCCAAGGAACCTCAGCCTATGGAAGGGACTCGGTTATCTGGCATATTTATTGGCTCCCCTTCGCAGTGCAACCTCCCCCCTCAGTCACCTGACCAGTCTCCCAGCCCCTCCCCTCACCAGCTCATCTCATATGCAAATGAGTAAGATGCCCAGGAGCTTCTTGATCTGGGCAAATGCTGACAGGGTTGATTATCCCTCCAGGATCCTGCCCCTCACAGGACTGTCTGGCTTAGCCTCCTTCAGAATTGCTCAGGCATGCTCCCGTGTTCACACATTTGGGTTGGTCAGGAAGAATTTCTGTTCATCCTAAGCACGGATTTCATCTTCTCCTTTCATTTCTTATTCCATAAATGAAAGCTGTGTTGTTTACCAAAGTGACCCAAAACTGAGCTTAAAGTCGTCATCCACTCAAGTCCACTCAGGAGTTGTTGCCATAAACTGAAGTGAGCTTGCTAAACTAAAGAGAGGCGTGTCTCCCGACTGTCTGTATGTTAGACCCCACGGTGGATGTGTCCCTAACGGGACAGTTTCACAGCATGCAGGTTGAGCTTTGCCTAAATCCAGTGTGTGTGTGCACACAGGGCACATGAAGTAGCTAGAAGATTACTTGTAGATAATCATAGAAGCTGAAGATTCACTATGGGCTAGTCTCTGGCTCAGGGAAGCTTTCCAAGATAGATAGAGTCGCAACTGCCCATGCCTCACAACTATAGAACTGCCCCCAAATCCCCATTGTGGGTTTTATACTCTGAAATAATCAGGACTCTCCAGGCTAAAGCGTATTCTGTCTGTAAGGGCCAGGTGAACGTAGCCAAGGCTATCCTAACCAGTCTTCCTTTGTCAAGATGTTTTACTCCCAGAACATTCAAGTTTTTCTTAAGAACTACAAACAAGAGAGTGGGATGGCTGCATCCATCTGGAGCCACTAGAAAACTGCCCTGTGTATCCACAGCTCTCCCTCAGCTTAGGGAATTCACTAAGACAGCAAGAACTCAAAAACGTGTCACTGTTATAGTTTTCTTATAGTGAAAGAACAGGTATGAGAACTCTGCAAAAGAAAAGATTTGCCCATGACCACATCAGGAAAAGTCAAATGAAAACTCTCCCATATTCCACAGCCATTTTGCCCATCAGGATGGGAAGCCAGACTTTGGGGAGTAGCATTTTTAACTAAGGTTTTATTACGTACGTGAGTAATTGAATCTATCAACTTCAGGGTCAAACTCTGTCTCTAGTGCCCTCTTTTTGCCAGAAGTCAGGCTGATATCACAGGCCTCAAAGGCCCAGCCCTGTGTTTAGCAGCTTCCTAAGACTGTGCATGTGGCTGGCCAACCCTGAGTCTCTTCATTATAAACCATGTCAACTTTGTCCAAGGAACTCACCACAAACAATAACGAGATCCCATTTTGAAAGTTTAGCCACTACCTCTCGTGAACCAGAGACTGTGACCATGCCTCTCTTTGGACCAAGGTAAAATTATTTAATACAAAACCATAGTCTTAAAGATATCAAATTAAAGAACTCCCAATAAAATACCACTATTTGTCAATTCATAGCTTTCTCTGCAGTAGTGGGCACTGAGACACATGGCAAAGCATGTAATAGCAAACCCAGACAGAACCCACCGTGCTCAGGCTAACATACCAACCTCAGGAGTGTGCTCCAAGCAGACGTGTTCTCTGTTCCAGAATACACTGACTGAAATGCTTTTGTTCATCATACAAATCATGAGCTTACTCTTTTCTTATTTTTTTACAGTCACCATAGAGATTGTCGATGATTATCATTGCAGGGTACTGAGGAACGTTTTCAAATAGCATCAGTCACACCTTGGATGAGCCTCGGTGGCTATGGTACTATATCAAGTTCCATGAGCTTCTTGAAGACAGGGACTGCGATTTGATGAGAATTTTGTCGTCCAGCCTAACACAGATCCTGGTGCAACATACACATATTAAATGGAACTGAATAGAATACTTAGCCTCAAAACAAAACTGAGTGTTTCAGAGTGAGTGCTGGTCTCCAGCTCATACCGAGGTCTCTAGGAAACGGGAGTGAGCTCCTCTTAGAAGCGCAGGTGCCCTTCCAGCAGCCCTGTGGTACGCTCTTGCTCCCTTGAAATTTTTACACTGTTAAATACTAATTTACTTTTTCCCCCCATGTGATTTCCATTTTCTCTTGAAAAGCAAAGCTAATGGCATTTCTATTATGACAACTAGCTGGAACCAGTTAAGACCAAGCATGACCATAGTTCCTAAAATTCCCTTGATGCTTCTGTTACTCATTTACTCAACTACCTTCAAGACTGCCACCCAAAACAGTTGGGTTGAAAGAAATTAGGAGGGTGAATACTTTAGAACAAAGGAGTCTCCAACCTGGGCCAAATCATGGTTGATACCGACCCTAAACACTGACAAGATTGTCGTTTTAATTCAACAGAGCCTATAGGTCCTTTCTCCTACGTATAAATACACAAATATTAAGCTACAAAATGAATATAAAGCAAAACAACAATGTTCCAATTGTCTCATGGTATGGATTTTGGTATTTGCTGGACCCCTAGGCTCATGACTGGGCAATACACCAACAGCGCAGTTAGTAAACATCATCCTGAGATAGCCTCTTCTCCAGACGTAGACAGGCTTGCCCAAATCATGGACCATGTGTAGACTTGGCTAGCTTGAGAAGGGAAATGTCTTTCTAGGCCAGCAGTTCTCAATCTATGGGTCTGGACCCCTTTGGTGGTCAAATAGCCGATATCCTGCATATCCAATATTTATATTATGATTCATAACTGTAGTAAAATTACAGTTATGAAGTAGCAACAAAATAATTTTATGGGTGGGGGTCACCACAGCATTAGGAACTGTAGTAAAGGTCATTGCATTAAAAAAGTTGAGAACCAATGCTCTAGACTTAATCCAACATAAAAGCAATAAAACTGACTAGCAGAACACAACATATCCTGCACTAAATCAAGATCCAGTGTGCATGTGCACGGCCCCCACTTGGGCTCAGGATGTCCCTCTGCCTGTTTTGTACCCCGGTGCCCAGACTTCCAGCCCTTCTGAACACACTTCTTGAATTCACAAACCCTTCCTCCTCCCCTGCAGCAGAGCAGTTAGGCATCGAGCATTTGATACGCCTCAGATTACCGACATTTACCCCGGTTATTCCTTCATTTAAATGGCTGAAAACATACTCCTGCTGCGCCTTCCAGTTGCTGACACTCCAGCAATAATGTAGAATCCTAGCTCATCCTAATGCAGGCAAGGCCACAAAGTGAATCTTCCGCACCAGAACATCGCACCTCAGAGAATGACTTGTGTCAATATCAAGAACTCCCTTCAGCCTGGCCTTCCTGCTTCCCTCCATACTGAGCTTGGAAATAACATACAAACCCAACCCCCTGCCTCATTTAACTGCTGCTGTGTTGCAGAGGTTGAGGCAGGTAAGGTGATGTGTTCATCAACCACAGATCTCACAGGTCACATCCAGCAGGGTTCCGCCTCCGTATACATGAAATGCTATTGACACCCTGGGGTTCACACTGAACACGACAGCTAGGCTTCCACAAACAGTAAACAGCGGGACTCCTGTTCAAGCAAAATGTCCAGGCTTTTTTTTTCCTTAAAAAAAGAGAAAGAGAGCTACTTTTCACAGTCAAGTAACAATAGAAATAGAAAGAAATGAAAAATTGCCAGAGAGGAACAAAAATGAGATCTCCTGCTGTGAGCTGAAAAGCAATGAAAAGGCATCAGAATGGAAAAATCTAGAAAATATCACAGTGGAGCAAGGCCCATGTGGCGACAGACCTCCCAAAATACAGACATAGGGCAGACCTATTCCTCAGACTGAAGGCGGATCAAACTCCTGGGGTTCTTTGGAAGGACAGGACCTGAAGTGTCCACCATTGTGACAGCTTTGAGGACTGTGTTGCTGCACAGATCCACTGGGTTGTGCTGACTTGGGACAGTCTGTGCAGGAGGCTCAGAATAATTTACAGGCCTGTAGAGGTCATTTATGATTTGGTTTTGTTTGGTCTTGTTTTCCTTTTAGCATTATCTTTTCACCTCCTCCTGGTGTATCAGCCGCTCGAATACAAATTGCTGTTCCACAGCACACACCATTTTGTTCTGTGCCCTCAAAGCTCGAGATAAAGTCAGGTTGTGAGGTTATTTTGTTTCTTGGGAGATTGTTTTTTATTTAGAATTTAGCATGCAAGTACTATATTTATATCATTTTGGCGTCCCCTTCTTTCTTCCAATTCCTCCCTTGCCAAGCCCCCACTCCCTCTCAAGTTTACGGCCTCTTTTTTCAATATGATTGTTATGTAAACACATTCATAAATGCAGCCTGCTGAGTCCATTTAATGTGGCTCACATGTATATGATTTTAGGGCTGAGTTCTTGGTAGTAGAGAGAAAATGTAACTGAAAAGACCCAGGGTATGAACTCTCTCATACGGGCACAGTTTTCTGTCTGTTTTCCCACTAAGTCCTTCATTTTGGGCCAGAACAAGAGAGCTATGTTAGAATGTTCCTCAAGAGCATGGAGAAGAGAAATCTGAAGAGTCAGCCTGAGGCTGGAGGGTTAGTTGAGGCTGAAGGACAATGACAGGTGAAGGCTACATTGCCTGGGCTGGCTTGTCAGCCAACATGGCTGCCAGTGGGCAGCAAGGTCAGAAGAAAGATGGGACTTGATGCATAAGGGAACCTAGACTACCAAGGTTCAGGATGCCTGGAAAGTGACCAGTGCAATGGGCCAAGGACAGCTTGGGATGTGACTGGTAAGACCATAGGTCCTGGGCCATTGAACCAAATGAAAATGCTCAGTATCTCAGGCACTTACTACACATTCAAAATCTCACACTCAGGTAGGGTGTGGTAGCCATGCCTTTATAGAAGAAGACAGAGGCAGGCATTTCTCTGTGAGTTCAGAGACAGTTTGGCCTACATAGAAAAACTCACACAAGTCAGGGCTCCACAGTGAGATCATACCCCAAAGGACACGACCTCATACCCCATCTCTGTCTTGTAGAATCTAGAAGAATTTGAAAATTGCAGGTGATACCGATACACCCTGGTGGACAACTGTCTGAAAGGGTCAGGCGTCCTGAGACATGGTCTATCATACATGTACTGGGAACAGCTGTCTGAAAGGGTCAGGCGTCCTGAGACATGGTCTATCATACATGTACTGGGAACAGCTGTCTGAAAGGGTCAGGTGTCCTGAGACATGGTCTATCATACATGTACTGGGAACAGCTGTCNCTGTCTGAAAGGGTCAGGCGTCCTGAGACATGGTCTATCATACATGTACTGGGAACAGCTGTCTGAAAGGGTCAGGTGTCCTGAGACATGGTCTATCATACATGTACTGGGAACAGCTGTCTGAAAGGGTCAGGTGTCCTGAGACATGGTCTATCATACATGTACTGGGAACAGCTGTCTGAGAGGGTCAGGTGTCCTGAGACATGGTTTATAACCATGCATTGGGAAGCCAACAAGAGTTATAGTACAAGAAGGAGCCATGGAGTCCAGTCCCTGCAGCTAACATAACAAAAGGGAAAAAATAGAATGTAGCAAGTATACGAATCACACGTGAAGCCTTTTAAACCATATCTGGTACCACTATTGGAGTTACCAAGAGACTGTGGCAAGAGGGGTTCATAGACCTATGGGCGAATCCACAGATGTCACTTAACTAAACAGACATAGATGAAACTGATTCCCAATGGCGTATCATTATCCCACAGGCTAGTACAGCTCTCAACTCCCATCGGAAAAGTCTTTGGTTTGGGTTTTGTAGTCGATGTCAATGAACACAGAGACCCACAAGTGGTCAAGCTACAGAGAAGATGAGACTGGGAATACTCAGCTCTAAATGGGACATCTCTATATAACGCCCCTCTTCCTAAGGCATTAGGGGGTCATTACAGGAAAGGTTTGGGGGAGACCGCAAGAGCCAGAGGAAGTGGATGTCTGCATGGAAGCAGTGCTTTCCAGACATGACAGCTTGCACAGGGCTGCGCAAGCTCACGCCAGACAAAAGTTCAGCCCAGAGGAAGGGAGACAGAAACAAAGTACCACCCATAGCGCATTGGCAATTGATAGCTACTGGGGAAAGGAGAGTCGGTTTCTTTAAGGGTGTAGCCCCTGACAGGTGGCCACACTGGAACAAGGGGTGTACTTCCAAGAAAATATTGGCAGCACCAACTGTCCTTGATGGTAAAGAGAGAAAGAGAAGAAGGAGGGAGGGAGG
>LOEQ01008165.1:17319-27707 GCA_001685075.1 Bramus lutescens
AGGACAGGAGGAGGAGAGGAGGAGGAGGACAGGAGGAGGAGAGGAGGAGGAGGAACCCATTCATTCATGGCATATATATACACATATACAGACAGGCTTTCCCTCTCTCATTAGAATGTATATCATGCTACTAGTCAAGCCTGAAGATTATTATCTTTATATGAAGCATTTATACTGTTTTCATCTTCTCTAGATATTATATAGTACCAGAGGCACAAGCTACAGCCTACAAACCAAATAAACTCTGCTGCCTGCCTACTTATAGTCTTTATGATTAAAAAAGTGTTTTTAATTTAAAATTTGAGAAAATATTTCAAAAATACTTCATCATTTGTGAAATGTGTATTTTCTATATCCAGATATTTGGCTATAAAGCTTTTTAAATACAATGACTAAAAACTTAATTTGTAAGATCACATGAGATTGAGTACTTTCGGGTTGCTGTGGGAGCTCCTTCTGCTCCTTCAGCCAATTGCCTTTAAGATATCAGCCCACTTGGGCATGGTCTCTTCTGCTTTAAAAAGCAGCCGTAGCCATGTGATGTAGGTGGGTCATCTGTCTATGTGTTACTTTCATTGGTTAATAAAGAAACTGCCTTGGCCCCTTTTGATAGNGGGTATAAGCTAGCCGTGCGGGAGCTGGGCTGGACGAAAAACAGGCCTGCTCCCCTAATTACTACAGAAATGTGCTCGCTCTTTTGCTTCTGGCTCCATCTTTGGATGCTAGACCCTTTCGCGGTGGTGCCAAGGGCTGTTGTTTAGGGCAGTGATCTGTAATTTCCCCCCTTAAATAAATAACTGTTTTATTAATCATAATTCCAATCTGGTGTGGGATTGTTTTGTGACTTACTCCTTCACAGGGTGGTATGGTGACACATGCCTTTGATCATAGAATTTGTAAAGCAAAGACAGGTAGGTCTCTGAGTTTCAGGCCAACTGGATCCAGGCCAGCCAGGGACATATAGTGAGACCTTGTCTCAAAACAAAACTAATTTGAGAAAAGCAAAACAAACTCTGATCAGGAGGGAACTTCACTGAATATGTATATATGTAGCAGATGAACACATGGAAAATTAGTGATGTTATAACATTAAGAAATTCAATCCAGAGCTACACTGAGAAAATAGCACCTCTCAGAGAACACTTAAAATACTCATAATTGTCAACAATTGTTGACTAGAAGGAGGAGCAAGGAAATTTTCAGGCACTGATGAGGGAATGAAAATGAAACAGGACCTCTTTAGAAAAGCGCTTGACAATTTCCCTTACAGCCAACTTCCCATCAATTCAGCACCTGTGGTCCTATCTTTATATAAGTGTTATGAGAAATGTATGTCCATATAAATTCTTGTGTATGGATATTTATGTGTGAATTTTATGCATAGAGTTTAGACAAAAAACTTATTTTAAAAATCAATAGTATCATGTCCTGGATAACTTTAGAATTAGCTGTTGCTATAGAATTGGTAGCTTTCTTGAAATCAAACAAACTTACAAAAAAAAAACCCAGTAGTTATTCTAGGAAAAATATTTTCACAGCAAAGGTAATTCAAGGATAATTAAGAATATGGAAAACAAGTAGATAAAATTGCTTTATACACTTCCTGCCATCAAAGCTTGAAATAAGATGTGAGAGATGCAGTTATAGAGAATGTCAGTGTCTGTGTTGTATAGCTTATAATTACATTTCCAGCAGTGTCTTTCAGACTTCATTGAAAGTGAAAAATAAATTCCTGTATTGTAGAGTTACTACTATTGAGAGATTTTCACCCATTCTCCAACTAGAAGTGACCAGTTTTCAATATAATAACATGATGAATGGCAAACAGTTGATAGAATTTTATTTAAAATGATTCAATAGAATTCTATAAATATCTTAAGTAGAGAAGATTCTATGAATTTAAGAAGAAAACATAATTGTGGTAATAGATTCATTATCATTTTTATTTTAGAATCACATGGTCAATATATTTGCCATCTTAAAAAAAAAGTTGGCTAATCTCTGTCATAGAGCATTTAACAACTGCAGGTTTCTACCTGGAACTGTTTTTATAGCTGATAACCAAGGAGGATTTACTTCTGCTTCATTGTCAATGGACTTAAGTGGATACAGAATGTGATTTTTTTCAATGGCATGTATTTCTGGCATAAAATTTAAAATTTGGCATCATGAAATAACAAGATAGTTCACTTAAAAGAGGAGTGTTTCCTACTTTCTATCATTTCAATCCATTATGCTTTGGTGAGCCCTGGTTTCTAAATAATTGCAGCTCTAAATTACAAGTCTGTGGCAATTTAAATCTACCTATATTTGGCTTCTGCTAAATAAATGACATTGATAGTTTATATTTACCACTTTCCTATTACATTTTAGTGATTTTTTCTAAGATTTCTAGCTTTAGTCATCAAAATGCATTCCTGCTGCGTAGCCCAGATGCCAGTAGGGAGGCTTCATCCAGCAACTGATGGGAGCAGGTACAGATCTGCTAACACTGGGAGTAGGGGATGTTGCTGACTCTTTGCCTGTTCTTGGAACCCTTCTCCCTCTACTGGATTGCCTCGTTCAATCTTGATATGAGGGTTTGTACCTAGTCTTATTGTAACTTGTTATGTCATGCTTGGTTGATATTACTTGGAGGCCTCCTCTTTTCTGAAGGGAATCGAGAGGAGCAGTGTATCTGTAGGGAGAGTGGGGAGTAGAGGTACCAGGAGGTGTGGAAGGAGGCAAATTTGTTGTCAGGTGGTAATATATGAGAGGAGAATAAAAAGTGCATCCTCGTAAACTTCCCATTAGGAACTGAATACCCAGGTCAACAGTCTGCATTATTAGACATAACTAAAGTTCTAAAGAGCATGTCATCGTGTCATGTTTGTTTGCATCTCCAAGGTGTGTGAGCCGCTGAGACAAAATGCTGCTTTTCTTCAACGTGGAAGCCAAATTGACTCCCAGACAGGAAACACCTCAATCCCTTAAGGTAGATAATTATATACTGAACCCCACATGAGTTCATTAATGAGTTGGCCAAATCCCACTGCATTCTTATTGGCCTAATACAGCTGTACTTGGGGTAAAATCTACTGCACATTGGGCAAAATTAATAATCAACAGTCATGAGTAAAACCACGTGCTAGGTTGGTTGTAAGAGAAATAAATAAAATAAAAGCCCTAGAAAGAATAAGCGTTTGTAACAAAATTACTTATTTCTTGTCAGCTAATATTTTTCTTTAATTATTGTAGATGATCAACATTTACTGTTCAGTTTATTTCTATTTTATAATTTTATAAACTTTTCAATCCTTTCACATTTACTGTTTCTACAAGATTCCAGAGAAATTTCTAATAAGCCTGTCTTCAATATTCAACAAGAGAAATATGAAACTAATATTAATTTTAGAAATATACAACAGAATGTAGTTTATTATTTATACTTAAAAGTCTTACAATTTAAAAAAAAATCTCATCTACCTCTGTTATTTTGTTGCTCAGAAAACTTCTTAGGTACAGAAATTTTTTCTCCATCTGCTCTTTAAGGAACTGGTACTTGGGAAGAGGGAAGATAGCTCAGTGGTTAAGAGTATTTGCTCATCTTCCAAAGAATTTAGTGGCCATCACCCAAGTTTGGCAAATTATGACTGGTTGTAACTCCAACTCTGAGACATCTGATACCATCTTATGACCCCCACAAGTACCTATACACATGTGACAGGCACACACATGAATATAAATAAAAATAATTCTTTTTTTAAAAAGAATGAAACTGATGCCCTTGTCTTCAATGTCTTCAATGATGAACCTTTGAGTAAAGGTTTATAACCTTCAACACAGGAATGAATATACTTTATTAATTTCTTTAAAACAAAATGTAATTCATAGATTTAACATATATACTAGACTTATGTGGGACTCTTTGGGTAGCTCAAGCAGGCTTCACATCTAAATGCTTCTGACTCATCTTCCCAAGTACTAGATTACAGCCATGAGCCAGCATGTCTGAATCCTTTTTGTTCTTAGTAATATTGCTCTTTCTTTTAAACTCCCAGCTTTCCTTCTTTTATTTTTATAATAAAATGGAGTAAAGATAACATTTGAATGTTTTTTATGGTTTCTCTTAGTTTTTGAGATTATAGCATCATTTACATACATCCTGGCCTCCTTCAAAATCCTCACATATACCAATCCTTGTTACCTTTCCTTCCTTCCTTCCTTCCTTCCTTCCTTCCTTCCTTCCTTCCTCCCTCCCTCCCTTCCTCCCTCCCTCCCTCCTTTCCTTCCTTCCTCCCTCCCTCCCTCCCCTCTCTTTCCCTCCCTCATTCTCTCTCTCTCTTCTTTCTTCTTTTCTTGTTCTTCTCTCATGTATTGCATCTCCCCTCCTGACAATGTTGTGACATTTTGTTTGTGTTGTGACAAGTAAAGTTTGCCTGACATTTCCACTGCACTAGATTTCTCCCTCTCCATGGAAATGCCCCCAATTCCAGTCATTTTCCCAAGTATTTTCTCCCTCCCCATTCCCACATTTGATCCCTCCTGTTCCCAATACCACCCTCCTCAGTATACCTGCAAAAGTCTCTTCTAATTCCTCTTCCCATTGCATGACCCCTTGAGGCCTCCTTTTTAACTTAGTCACTCTGGGTCTGTAATTTGAAGCATAATTATATTTTATTTTACAGCTAATATACACTTATAAGTGAATATCATGTTTGTCTTTTTGGGTCTGGGTTGCCTCATACAGGATGAATTTTTTCTAGTTCCATTTGCTTTCAGATTTCATGATGTCATTGTTTTTAACAGCTGAGTAATTCTCCATTATGTGAATGTACCACATTTTCTTTATGTGTTCATCAGTTGAGGGACATATAGGTTGCTCCAGTTTCTGGGTATTATGAACACAGCTACTATGAGCGTAGCTTAGCAAATGTCTTTGTGGTGTCATTTTTATGCCCAGCAGTGGTAAAGCTGGGTTTGAAGTAGACTGAGACCCAGTTTTCTGAAAAGCCACCCATACCATATTGATTTCCAAAGTAGCTGTACAATTTTGCACTCCTACAAGCAATGAAGAAGTGCTCCCCTTGTTCCACATCCTCGACAATGTGAGCTGTTTCTTATGTTTTTGATCATAGCTGATTGGACAGGTATAAGATGGAATCTCAGTTTGTTGTGATTTGCATTCCCCTAGTGACTAAGAACCTTTCTTTGTTGTTGTTTGTTTTTCAAGACAGGGTTTCTCTGCATAGCTTTTGAGCCCATCCTGGCACTCACTCTGTAAACCAGGTTGGCCTCAAACTCACAGAGATCTTCCCGCTTCTGCATCCCAAGTGCTAGGATTAAAGTTGTATACCACCACCACCTGACCAAACATTTCTTTAAGTGATTCTCAGTCAACTGAAAATCCTCTGTTGAGAATGCTTTGTTTTAATCTGTTCCCCATTTTTAATTGGATTATTTGGTTTGTTGATGTCAAGTTTCTTGAGTTCTTCATATATTTTGGATATTAGCTCTCTGTGAGATGTGAAGTTGGTGAAATCTTTTCCAATTCTGATGGTTGTCATTTTGTCCTATTGACAGTGTCCTTTGCATTACTGTAGTTTTTTTTTTAGTTTCATCAAGTCCCTTTTACTGATTATTGATCTTAGTGTCTGTGCCCTTGTGTTCTGTTCAAAAAGTTGTCTGCTGTGCCAACTTGTTCAAGGTGATTTCCTACTTTCTAAATGTCACCTTGTTGGATTATTTTTTTCCTTGGTTAAGTATTAAATGTCCTTCTCCATCTCTTTTGAGTTGAAACCTATTTTGTTAGTTATTATAACAGCCACACTAGCTTACTTCTTGGGTCTTGGGTCTATTTGATGGGAAAATCTTTTTTTCCAACCTTTTATTCCAATGTAATAACTATCTTTGATATTGAGATTTGATCCTTGTATCAAGTAGAAGGATTAGCCATTCTATTATTCTATGTCTTTTTATTTGGAAATTTAGTCCATTGATATTGAGAGTTATTAATAAGCATCATTGCTATTAATACCTGCTATTTGGGTGGTGATGGTGGTGGTGAGTAGTGTATCTGTGTGTTCTTTCAATTTTGTTACTGTGATATTATGTACTACCTGTGTTTTCATGGGTGAAGTCTTTGGATTAGAGTTTTCCTTCTAGAATTTTTTATAAGGCTGAATTTGTAGATAGATATGGTAGTTTGAATGTAATCAGTCCCCATAAGCTTGTAGGAAATCACACTATTCGAATGTGTGACTTTGTTGGACTGGGTATGGCTTTGTTAGAGGAAGTGTGTCACTATGGAGGCAGGCTTTGAGGTTTCCTGTGCTCAGGATACCACCCACTGTTTTAGCGGACGTTTTGATCAAGATGTAGCCTTCATATCACCTGCACACCATTATGCTCACTACCACCATGCTTCCTGCTGTGATGATAGACTTTGATATTATCTGAATAGTCAGGAAGTACAGTCAAGCAGCTTCCAAAATGTGCAGTAGATAACAGAGACAACTGTCTACCAGGGCAATCACCCAAGTCTTCTTTGCAATGTTGAAGCAACCAACTTTGGTTAAGGCCTAGGAGACAATGTCCCCTCTCCAAACAAAGTTTGTCCTCAGGGTTAGGGACATCATCTAAGGGTTGATTATTACTATTATAGGGTAGGGGGTTGGGTGCAAATTATGTGCCCAGAGATCTTGACAAAAAAAGAGAGGGAAAATTTGAATGGTATAGTAGGTAGATTAGAATGAGCTTACTCACACTAACAATAATAATAATAATAATAATAATAAAGTGAATACTTATAAGCTATTATTTATAGACAATTTACACTTATATAGATTCTTGTATATTGATACAAGTTTAAATTATTTTTGTTATATTGAATATGCTCCTATTTCTGTTTACAGTATTTGTATGCCTATGCAAAGTTATTTTGTCAGATTATATGCATGCATGTTTTTACATCTGTTTAAGATGTTTTGTATATTAATACAATTTTAGGATATATTTATCATATTGCATTATATATTTTTATGTCTAGTCTTTTTAAGAGCCCTCTATACTGGTTTCCATGAAGGATGTACTAGCCTGCATTTGCACCAACAGTGAATCATGTCCCCCCATATCTTTATCAGTATTTGTTGTCATTTGTTTCTTTGATGATATCATTTTAGACTGGGGTAAAATGGAATCCCATTTCTCTTATTGCTAGGGATATTGACCATTTTAAAAAATTTATCCCTGAGGACAAACTTTGTTGGGAGAGAAGACATTGTCTTCTATGCCTTAAACAAAGTTGGTTGCTTCAACGTTGTAAAGGAGACTTTGGGTGATTGCCCCAGGTAGTCAGTTGTCTCTGTCATCTACTGCACATTTTGGAAGTTGCTTGATTGCACTTCCTGCCTACTCAACTAATATCATCTCCCTTCTCAGGCCTTCAATGGTGTTGAAGATTAGATCATTGTAGTTACCCTTCCATTTATGATCTAGCCAGGCCATTTCTAATACAAGATTTAGACTCCTTAAAATATAATAATTGTTAAAACTATGCTTCTTGCTTAATATTTTTATGCTGGTTGTAATTCTAATTTTTATACTTGAGATCTGTTCTCAGTGTCTATAGCTTCGTACTAGATTTTGAACTCTCTTATTTAGACAAAATGGGGCGGTGAGAGGGAGCCTCCTTCAGTCAATGGCCTTTGAGAAGCTGGACAAGGCTGGAGCATGACTTAGGGACCAAAACAGTTCAGCCATGCCTCTCTCAGCCTCTTCTTCCCTCGCTCAACACTTGGATGTTGGATCCCCATTCCTTTTCAGTGAGTTTTCCTTTTTAATAAAGAATAACCTTAGAACATTCTAAAAAAAATAAAAAGATTGAAAGTGTAACTATCACATGGCCCAGCTAAGCCACTATTGGAGGTATACCAGAAGGACTTTATATCTGACCACAGAGATTCTTGTGGACCCATGTTCTATTGTTGTTCTATTCACGGTGACTAAGAAATATAATCACCATAGATGACTCACAGCAACATATGAGTAAGTGATGAAAGTGTGGTAGGTCTACACAAAGAATTTTATGCATCCACAGAGAAGGGCAGCATTTTTTAAATGTCAGAAAAAATGGTTGAACTCTGGAAATTGTTATATTAAGTGATACAACAAGACTTTTAAAAACTGATACTGCAAGCTCTCTCTTATGAAGATCTCAGTTTTTAATTCTTCAAATGTGTATATATTAGAGTGCTAATATTGGTTATGACACGGGAAGATGGTAAAAGGACTTTTCTTTAACTGGAAATGATAGAATATAATATGAAAGCACAAAGGAGGCTTCCAGAGGTGCATTAAAGTGAGAGAGGGTGGGTGTTGAGGAGAAAGAAGAAGGGTATCAGCACAAACACAGTGTGCGTGAAGACAAAACCTAATTTAGCACAGCTTTTCATTAATAACGGACCAATTTATATAGAAAGCAATTAACTGCTTACCTGGGTAGCTCATGCTACTATTGGTACTATATGATGTTGGGAAAGTTAACACGCAAAATTATCTCCTTGAGAAAAATCTCTCAGCTCTGGATGCTGACATAGTCTAGATGGAAGTGCTCACATCGGCAGGATTTTTTCACTGTGGTATCCCCTTACACAATGAAGAAGGACAGAAGTGACCAGGAAGTCAATGTCTACTTTTGTAACTACTCTAGTCCTGCTTATTAGGACAGAGCCTTCATAACCTCATCACCTGGCCAAGTCTCCCTCTTAATATTGTGAGGTTAACAATGCATTTGGAAGAAGGAAAAGATTACGGTCCCAGCAACAGATGATGGAGTGGACACTCAGGAACAAACTCCACCTTTCTTCCACAGAAGGTGGTACAGTGGTTAGAGCTCTGCTGGTAATATGGACGTACCTATGCTCTCACCAGCTTATCCTCACTCTACTGCAGAGAACACCGCACACCTCACTACCAGTCTAACTTCTTCTTCTGGATGCTGCTAGGATTTGTGCATACTGGAATATTTGATTTGATACTTATAGATGAAAGGACTGGGTTATTTTATCAGTTCATGGCCTTGATTAATTTGGATGATTTGTAAATTTGGAAAATTTTCTTATCTCCATCTTCAAAAAGAATCAATATGATGTTCCCCCATCAATTTAATGGAAGTTCATTGTTTTAAATTTCCCAAACAAAATCCTGAATGTGTGTGTAAAAGTAAGGACAGAATCTTATCATTCTTATCATTATCTTGATAAGGCATTACTTTTACCATTTTTCTTATTCATGTAATGAGTTTTACTCACACTCATTCATATATAATATGATCATTCTGTGGCTGAACCAACTCTTGTTCATTTGGGCTGGAAATGTGAGTTTTATTTTCCTTGCACTACACAGTGAGCTGCAATGTTATACATTATATTATGTATTTAGGATTGAAAGTTGTCATTTTCTTTCGTTTGATATTTTTATGTAATTTATGAGTTTGGTTCCTAAATGTGACAAAGACAAGTTATTTATCCTATTTATGCTATTAGGATAATCTTCTATAGGAAGAAACAATGATCTTTGAAAACTTGTCATTTGCAAGGAAACAGATAAAACGGAAGATCATCATATTAGACAAAATCATGACAGTTGGAACAGGGTTGCTGGGAAAGAAAATCCGGAGAGGAAAATCATGGCAGGCATTGGGAGGGTGGGCACAGTTACATAAATAATATGTGTGAATGCAAATGTTGCAACAATGATGATTACTATTTTATGTAATTAATATATGCTAATAAAATAATAAAAAGAAATTATGTTAATGAAGTTTTATGAAAACAGCAAAAGAAATTTGAGTCCAGAATAAAAACAGAAGACTCTCAAATGTAGTGAGGAGCCATGAACTTTTGGAAATTCTTAAAACTGCCCATCTCAGGCTGACTGTCAGGGCTGCTTGCTAGTTTTTGGACCAGAGATAACGTTTACCATAAGAGGCAAATAATTATATTTTATGGGTGTTTTAGTTAGGGTGACTGTCACTGTGATGAGACACTATGATCAAAGGCAACTTGGGGAGGAAAGGGTTTATTTCATTCAGAGTTCCATATAACAGTTCGTCATCAAAAAGCAATAAGGACAGAAACTCAAGAAGGGCAGGATTGGAGGCAGAAGCTGATCTAGATGCCATGGACTGATGCTGCTCATTGACTTGTTCCCCAGGGCTTGCTCAGTCTGCTTTCTTAAAGAACATGGGTATTACAAATAGGGCTGAAATGAACATAGTTGAACAGGAGATGGGGAGAGAGAAGAGAGAAGGGAAGACTGGGGAGAGCTTGGGGGAATGGGACTGTTGGGATGGGGGAAGGGTGGATATGGGAGCAGGGAAGTAGATATCTTAATTAAGGGAGACATTT
>LOEQ01008165.1:29108-42286 GCA_001685075.1 Bramus lutescens
TCTCAGTCAGCCCTCATTGTCAGCCACATTCAGAGAGTCCACTTTGATCACATGATCCATCAGTCCCAGTCTAGCTGGCCTTGGTGAGCTCCCAATAGATTAGTCCCATGGTCTCAGTGGGTGGACGCACCCCTCGTGATCCTGACTTCCTTGCTCATGTTCTCCCTCCTTCTGCCCCTCATTTGGACCTTGGGAGCTCAGTCCAGTGCTCCAATGTGGTTCTTTGTCTGTATCTCCCTCCACTGCCAGCTGAAGGTTCTATGATGAAACTTACATTCATTTTAGTACTACAATTGGAGATTATATAAAATTTGTTCAGAGACTGGATAATGGATAAAAGTTATAAAAACATTATTGTAGGTATAGGAGAATAAATAAAATGAAAAGAACACAAAAAAAGAACATTACAAATTCTCTTGCTTGAGGTAAATTTTTTACAGTGTGTCCTCTTTTCCAAATTAATGTATAGTTGAGATATATTCAGTGATGGAAATAGCATTAGATCAGTAATCATAAATAATGTAAAAATTGGTTCAAAATCTCATCTATACTTTGGGAGCTCAGCCCAGCGCTCCACTGTGGCTCTCTGCTTCTATTTCCATTAGCTGCTGGATGAAGGTTCTATTGTGACATTTAAGACTATCATCAATCTAACTACAGAGCAAGGCAAGATTGGGCATACTCTCCACTTTTGCTTAGGGTTTTAGCTGAGGTTCTCCTTACGGATTCCTGGAAATTTCTCTAGCACCAGTCTAAACTCTGAACATCTGTGCCCCAAATACAAGATCACCCACATATGTAAAAGAAACATTACTAAAACTTAAATCACACATCAAACCCCACACACTAATAGTAGAAGACTTCAACACCCCACTCTCCCTAACGAACAGGTCAACCAGACAGAAACTTAACAGAGAAGTAAGAGAACTAACAGATGTCACGACTCAAATGCACTTAACACACAACTATATAACATTTCAACCAAACACAAAGGAATATATCTTCTTCTCAGCACCTCATAGAACCTTCTCTAAAATTGGTCACTTCTTACTTGGTAACAAAGCAAACCCCAACAGATTAAAAAAAAAAAGAAAAAAGAAAAAAAACCTGGAATAAGCCCCTGTATCAGATCACTATGGTTTACGGTTAGAATTCAATGACAACAGCAATTGTAAAAAACCTAAAATCTCAATTGAATCACCCCTGGGTCAAGAAAGAAACTAAAGACTTCTAGAATTCAACAAAAATGAAGACACAACATACCCAGACCTATGGGACAGTATGAAAATGGTGTTAAGAAAAAAGTTCATAGCATTAAGTGCCTACATAAAGAAGTGACGAAATCTCACACTAGGGATTTAACAGAACACCTGAAAACACTAGAACAACAAGAAGAAGTCTCGCCCAGGAGGTACAGAAACAAATAATCAAAGTGAGGTCTGAAATCAAAAAAATAGAAACAAAGAAAACAATACAAAGAATCAAAGAGCTAATTCTTTGAGAAAATCAACAAGATAGACAAACCCTTATACAAACTAATCAAAAGGCAGAGAGAGAACATCCAAATTATCAAAATCAGATATGAAGAAGGGAACATAACAACAGACAAAAAGGAAATCTGGAGAATCTTCAGATCATATTACAAAAACCTGTACTCCACAAAAATTGGAAAATGTAAAAGAAATGGACAATTTTCTGGATAGATTCCACATACCAAAATTAAATTAAGATCAGATGAACAGTTTGAAAAACTTATAGCCTGCACGGAAATGGAAGCAGTCATCAAAAGCCTCCCAACCAAAAAAANNNAAAAAAAAAAAGCCCAAGGCTGAATGGTATCAGTGCAGAACTCTACCAGAACTACAAAGAAGGGCTAATACCAATGTTCCTCAAGTTGTTCTAAATAATAGAAATAGATGGAACATTGCCAAACTCTTTTTATGAGGCTACAGTTACCCTGATACCGAAACCACACAAAGACTCAACAAAGAAGGGGATATACAGACCAGTCTCCCTCATGAACATTGATGTAAAAATACTCAATAAAATATTGGCAAACCGAATCCAAGAACACATCAAAAAAACCATCCACCATGATCAAGTTGGCTTTATCCCAAAGATTCAGGGGTGTTTCAACATACAAAAATCTATTAATATAATGCAATATATAAATAAACTAGAAGAAAAGAATATATGATCATCTCATTAGCTGCTGAAAATGTAATCATCAAAATTCAACACCCCTTCATGGTAAAGGTTTTGGAGAGATCAGGGATACAAGGAATATATTTAAACATAACAAAACCAATATAAAGCAAACTGACAACCAACACCAAATTAAATGGAGAGAAACTCACAGTGATTCCACTAAAATCAGGAACAAGACAAGGCTGTCCACTCTCACCATATCTCTTCAACATAGTGCTTGAAGTTCTAGCTACAGCAATAAGACAACATAAGGAGATCAAGGAGATACAAATTGGAAAGGAATAAGTCAAACTTACTCTGTTTGCAGATGATATGATAGGATACATAAGTGACCCCAAAAACTCTAACAGGGAACTTCTACAGCAGAAAAATACCTTCAGTAATGTGGCAGGATACATGTTCAATTCAAAAAAATCAGTAGCCTTCCTATATACAAATTATAAAGATACAAATGATAAAAGAGAAACATCACCCTTCACAACAGCCACAAATATCATTTTTATTATTATTATATTGTCAAATTATTGGCTCTTTTTACTGTTGAAAACAATAAGATCTACAATCCTAAGCAGGGTTACACAATCCCTTCAATTACTTTCTAAAGAAACATATTTCGTATGTTTCAAAATATTTTGCCCCATTTAGTTTCTCAAGCATCATTTCAAAGAAAAATCCTACTGAAAAATTATAGGAGTTGGAAAGTCACCATCTTCAGTTAGTAGCCCCTGGTGACCCTATCAGGCTCCAGTAGATAATTCCAAACCTGTGCTTATTCAGATAGTTGTGGATAAAGTCAGTGGGTCACAAAATGAACCAGTTAGCAGGAATTCTTTATCTTCCACTGAGAGAAGCTGCTTTGGGCATGGCTTTAATAAAGACACTTGCAAATATTCATGCACACAGCTCAAAATTTTGGACCATTTCTACAGGAGTATGAATGATGGAACAATAGCAATCCAGGTTCTGAGGAAACAACAGCCATATTATGTTCCCAAGAAAGGAGAAAGGGATGTGAATTACTAAAATATAAAACATTTAATCACTCTGATGTTTATGTATTGTCCTTTTATTGGCATTTTAAATAGAGAGTGTGAGTGGTCTTACTTGTCGGGCAAGAATAATAATGACCACTGAGAATTTTGTTCTGCCCTGTGGGATTTGAGGGTGTTTGAAAGAAATGAAAGCCAATCTGCATTATAATGCCACCTATCAGTAGGAAGGAATGCAGCAAAAGAATGTCTGTCCGCCTGCCATGGGACTGAGGACTGCATACAAGAGATGAACAAAGTGTATGATTGGAATCTAAAACACTTGCCTACTATTTACAGCAATTTGTTGTCTATATAAAGACTTTTTCCTATTAGAGAAAAGGGGAGATTACACAAATTAACAATAATCAGAGTCATTATTACTTAAGTCATAGACTTTTAGTCTCTTGTTCTGTTTTCCCCAAAGAAAACACACATAAATAATAAAAACCACTCTTTTAAAAGATTGTTTTGATTCTTTTTCCAACATTCAATTTATATATGTCAATTTTGTCAGATTATGGTCTTACATTCCAGTTTTTGTTACTGTTAATGTGCACTCTTTTACAGTTTCTGGTTAAATTTCCTTTATTTTGCCAAATATCATAAAAGAAACTTTTACTTAGCCCTTAAGTGTACTTGGTGATAACCATCCATCATGGCCATTTTTCCTTGGCAATCATTAAAGCCTTTGGTTCAGTCTAGCACAGTAAGTTGTTTCTATGAACACAATACTTCTTGAATTGCTAGATCTTAAAACACCTGATGAACTTCCCTCCTGATTGTAATAATTTTAGTTAACACACATTAAGGCTTACCAGATTTAGGGCATCTTCAGTAACACATTCAGCCCTTGCAATAGCATAATGAGATAGGTTTCATCACTACAAATGCACCAGTAATCAAAATATGGAGGGCTTTAAAAAATTGTTAGGATTAAATGCTTAAAAAACAGCAGAGGCCAGATATGAAATTATATTGCCTTATCAGGCAGAGCACTAGACAGACACTGCTGTGGGGCAGTAACTCCATCTGATGTATGATGCATACATACAGAGAATCTGAAGAGGTGATCTGAGTCCTATCATTCAAAGAAACTCTCATCTTTGGAAAAATGATCATGCAATGTCCATTCACATACAATTTTATTCAGATGTCCAAACTGGGGCACAGGTAAGGCCTACAAAATATCAATATCATACCCTTCTATTTGGGGGTATCACTGTGGAAAGAACATGTTACTTAGAACATGTTAATTAAAGAATGTAATTTCCAAACCAGGCAGTGGTGGCGCATGACTTTAATCCCAGCACTCCAGAGGCAGAGGCAGGCAGATCTCTGTGAGTTCAAGGCCAGCCTGGTCTACAAGAGCTATTCCAGGACAGGCTCCAAGCTACAAAGAAACCCTGTCTCGAAAAACCACACAAAAGAAAAAAAGAAATGTAGTTTCCAGGAACTTCATGATGCAATTTCTGCAAGGATGTCACCCGTGGTGCATGGACTTTTCTGTGATGCAATTTGTTTTGGTTCACCCATGCTCCTGAGAATAAAAGCATTTTCTCAATCAACATAAACAACTTAAAGCCCTAGGGTCCTGTGTGAGTTGTAGCAAACTATAGAGAGAGTTAGCACTCTGGTACAGCTGCCTGGTAGAAAAGCCCCATAAAGGGCTGGAATTTTCAACTTTAAGATTATTTGGAGAATAAACAACAAAACATTCAAACTGCCTAGCCTGGATTGTAAATGCAGTCATTATGACAACAGCTTATCAGAGTCATCATTGGAAACGTAGATGCAAATTGCTGTCAATAACTGAAGTTCAGTTTGTGCAAAGTCTAAGGAATCCCTGCTCTTGAAAAGATGAAGACACTTGAAAAATCCTTAGCCAAATTAGCTAAAAGAAAAAGAACACAATTGGTAAAATTGAAGATGAAAAAACATCTAGTTATGTTTGTAACCATAAACAAATGATATTCTCAGTCTAAACCAGAAAGGCCTTTCCTTATAGTGAAGGGTGTTATATGCAGAGACACATGACTATTCAAGACACTGAGAATGAGTTAGAGTTGAGGATTCATTCCCAAACAAGATATTTATACTTCGCAATCTGAAGCCAAGGAAATGACTCAGAGGAAGGAGCAGAAACAATTATAAGACTTGGAAGATAGAGAAAAAGGCTGAAAAATGTCATCTTCTAATCAGGACATGGCTACTGTACCCATGAATTCATGTTAACTGTGGTTACCTCCTCTGGGCTGCATTAAGACTGCCTCTATCAACAATCAGTCATGGATGGGGTGAGAAGAACATGGGACACTACCCATCCTTGCTGAACCATCAGCTACTGAAGAATTCAAGGAGAAAGGGAGTAACTGTCTTCAGTCATGCAGGCATTGGTACTACCTGATGCCAATGGGTAGTTTCAAATCCGTGATCACAGAGACAGCTCTGGTTAAACTTGATGCTTCCTAGAATCAACCAAAAATACATGAATATAACAAAGAGACTTGTCTAGAAGAGCAGAGTGGTGATTGACAGATGTATAAAGAAATTAAAGGGGTAGAACTGGAGCAATCATAACACCTTACATAATTGATGAAATTCTCAAAGAATAAATTTAATTTAAAAATCCCATTCACTAGAGCTTGAAGAATAAAACACATAGGAATAAAACTGGAAAATCATATAAAACACCATCAACTTTAAGATACTGAAGAATAAATTTAAAAAAGGTACTAGATGATAGACTGATTCCCCTCTTTATGGGTGGGCAGAATATTGTTAAAGAATGGTGATATTACCAAAAACACTTTATAGAAATATGACAGACCCACCAAAATTCTAATGTACTTCTTTGGAAAAGCAGAATTCCACAGTTGATCTTTCTTAGGGACCCCTGAACACATACATAAAAGTGACTGAGTAGACTATATTTAGGTATATATANCATGCATTAACAATTAAGTGAAAAGGGGGCTGCAAATTTAAAGAAGAATGAGAAGGAGTACGTGGGGGAGTTCAGATGGAGGAAAGTGAAGGGAGAAATGTTATAATTATATTAAAATGTTAAAATACTTTTAAACTTTAAAATAAGTAATCCTTAAATGTATGTAATAGCAAAACTATTTCAGAAGATCAAAACAGAAAATAATCTCAACAGAAAAAATTCTTGAGTTATCACAATACCTGATCTCAAATTATACTAGAATGATAGTAACACAAAGCATAAGGTAATGGCAGAAAAACAAGACATGTGGTCTATGAAGTAGAATAAAGGGCTCTTAATAAATCCCACAGAGCTATAGAGGCTTAATTTTTGGCAAGCATACATTAAAAAAAAATACTCTTCTACAAATAGTGCTAGGAAGCCTGGATCTTTACATATTGAAAAATAAAGCTGTATCCATACCTCTACCATATAAATATTAATTTTAAATGAATCAAAGTTCTTAATTTAAAATCTGAACATTAAAACTACTAAAAGAAAACAAGAAGAAAATACTTCAAAATGGAAGCCCAGGCAAGGATTTTCTAAAAGGAACTCCAATAACACAGGAAATAGTCCCAAGAGTTGACAGATGGGATTACATAAAATTAAAATGTTTCTGTGCTGCGAAGGAAACAATTGTCAGAGTGAAGAGACAATTTACAGAGTGGGAAACCATCTTTGCCAACTACACCTTAGATGGGGGATTAATTTATAGGATATCTATCGCAGATAAACTTCCAATATATTATATATTCACATATATCAGTACAAATCTTAAACAAAACCAATCAAACTCATCCGATAACCAAAAGGATTAATGAACTGAATGGACAGTTCTGGAAATAGTAAGTGCTAATGACTAATAAATATTTGGTAAAGTGTTCAACACCCTTGGCCATCAGGATGCAGAGTGAAACTGCCTTGAGATTCTAAATCACCCCAGTCAGAATGGCTATCATCAGGAAAACAGGGGACGATAAATATTACTGAGGATTCAGAGGAAGAGGAATGTTTACTCGCTACTGGGGGGAATGTAAATACATACACCCAAAACTGAAATCAAAGGGGAACGTTCTCAAGAAAATAAAACCATAACATCTATATACCGTTCTTAAGTACACATTCAAAGGAAATCTGAGTTACATAGGAGACTCTCCCACATTACCAAGTTCAGTTAATGCATTGAATGCAACTTTGGCTTTCTCTTGACCAAAGGGATATTTACTGTCCACATCTAATACTGCCCTATTCAAACATGCTAGGAAATGGAACAAGCCTGTAAATCAATCAACAGGTAGATAGATAAAGAATACAGGGTATATATACAAAATTGAATTTTATCCAGCTGGAAAGAAAAAATAAAATTATGATATTTTCAGGAAAATGTATGCAACTGGACAACACTGTGTTATACAGCACTGTAGTTTGCTTTCTATTACTATGATCAAGACCATGACCGAAAGCATCTTGGGGAAGGAAAGGTTTATTTCACAATACAGTTTGCAGTTTGCCGAGAAAGGATTTCAGAGTAAGAACACAAGGCAGAAGCCTGGTGGCAAAATCTGAAGTAGAAGCCATGAAGGAATTCTTATTAGCATGCTCTTCATATCTTGTTCAGCTTGTCTTCTGTTATAACCCAGGTACACCTGCCCAGGAGTAGAAGCACCCACAATAATCTGGGCCATCTAAAATCAAACATTAATCGAGAAAATACCCTGCAGACTTTCTTACAGAGCAATCTGATGGAGACATCTTCTCAATTGAGCCTTTCTTCTCACAGATCACTCATAAATTAAGTTGACTCTATGTGTTAAGCTGACAATAAGACCACCAGCACAAATACTCTCTTGTCAACCTGACACACAAACACATCACTATTAAACCATAATCTTTCATTTTGTATTTTTCTGTAATATCTCATTTTAACATCTCTCTATAGCTCCTTCAAACTTGCAATTCTCACAGCACAAAACCAGGACTGCATAGGAGACTCTCCCACATTGCCGAGTTCAGTTAATGGCATGAAATGCAACTCTGGCTCTCTCTTGACCAAAGATTCTGTGTAGTGATCCTGAGGAATGGCAATTCAAAGACTCAACTCAAGAACAATGGTCTCTTGTTAATCACAACAGTTTCTCAGTGCCAGTCAACCAGCACCAATTGCCTAGTAAAACATAGGTTTCATGGCAATGATGGTGATCTCGTGCTAGTATCAACTGATTCTGAAGTCACAACCAACCAAAACCACAAATTCATAATATAAAATATTATATGAACAGCCCTAATAGACTCTTTGAGGAACTCTAACTTCCTTCTGAGACTTCACAATCCAGGCTTCCACTGCCTGCATCTTTCTCAGAATTCTTACATTCCAGACTCTCACAGACAAGCTCAATAAACCAAGAGCTCTCAGTTTCTCTCTACATGCACTCCAAAACCCTTCCACAGTACTCTAAGAACAACTCATCAGGTCTGGGAGAGCAATTGCCTACTCTCTGGTACCAATTTCTGAAATAGTATGCTATCTATTGTTGTGATAAAGACATGACCAAAAGAACCTTTGGGAAAAGGGGTCATGCATACAGCTTACAGTTTACCATGAAGGGAAATGAGGGCAGGAACTCAAGGCAGGAACCTTGAGGTAAACAAGGAAGCAAACCATGGAAGAGAGTTATTACTGCGTTGCTTTCAGCAGCTTTCTCAGTTTGTTGTCATAAACAACCCAGAGCTACCTGTCCCAGGATGGCATTGCCCACAATATTCTTGACCCTATTACATCAATTATTAATCAAGAAATTGGTCCACAGACTGCAGTCTGTCAGTCTGAAGAAGACAAAATTGTCTTCTATTTCCAGGAGACTCTAGCTTGTGTCAAGTTGGAAAACGAACAAATAAACAAATAAAAAACCCTAGCGGATATACCCAGATTTAGAATAACAAATACCACATAAGTTTTCATATGTATAATATACATTCTAATATATATATAGTGTTTATGTGTATATATAGTGTTTATGTGTATGGCTTCTGCATTTGTGTATATGCAAGTAATGAAATTAGGGCTTGTTGGCCAAGGCTGCTTGTTCGTTCCTGGCCACCTAGACCCAAAATAATCACACAGAAACTATATTAATTAAAACACTGCTTGGCCTATTAGCTCTGCCTTTTTATTAACTAACTCTTATATCTTAAATTAACCCATTTATATTATTTTACCACGTATTTTACCATGAGGCTTGTGGTTTACTGGTAAAGTTCTGGGTGTCTTTCTTCTTAGGTGCCTACATGGTGCCTCTCTGACTCCACCTTCTTTTCTTTTCTTTTGTTGGGCAAAGTAATTTTAGGGGTTTACAGAGGTCTTTGGGGGTTTCTGGTCCATCAATCACATCAGCCTTGAAGGAATCCACAGGTTTTACCCTCTGTGGAAACAAGAGCAAAACTTTTTCTTTAAAGCAACATACGTTTAGACCCAAATTTTGAAGTCAAGTTTCCTTTAAAGTATATATGTTGGTTTAGCTTAGTAGCCTGTACAATGAAATGTCTCTTTGTACTTGGCTCATTTACAGTCAAAAAATGTAAAGAAAACACAGTAGTAAATATAATTTAGACTGTCTGTGTATACTTCATTTTATATGACTTATTTTATTATCATCTTTATTTTTAATCTGTATTCTTTATAGTATAACTTTTTTCTTAAGTCTACATATATTTATTCAACATTGTGAGCCATTTAGAGGTTTGTTTTGTTTGAACTTGCCTTTATTGAATATTTGTAATTATTTTTGACAAGTATTTTAAAATGGTAAGCAGTTGGGTTGCAGTGGGCCTGGATATTAGCTCTGTATCTTTCTGACTTTTAATATGGTAGAGGTAGCTCACTGCCTCATGCACAGCTCTGGGACTGCCAGATGGAAGCTTTCCTCATCACCTCAACTCTGGGTAGCACCATGCAGCATATTTTTCTTTTTTATTAATATTATTATTATTATTAAAAATTTTCCACCTCTTGCCCCCTCCCAATTCCCTCCTCCTCCCCATCTCCCCTCCCCTTCCATTTCCAGTCCAAAGAGCAGTCAGGGTTCCCTGNATATACATATATATATATAGTGTTTGTGTGTATGGCTTCTGCGTTTGTGTGTATGCAAGTAATGAAAGTCGAAAAGGAATTGTGGTGGCTTAAAAAAATGGCCCCCAACAAGAGTGAGTGGCACTATTAGGAGGTGTGGCTTTGTTGGAGGAAGTATGTCTAGGGACAGACTTTGAGGTCTCCTGAAAACAAATACTGCCCTGTAGCCAGCAGCAGGTCTGCTTCATACTGCCTTGATGATGATAATGAACTGAAGCTCTAAACTGTTAGCAGCCATCTCAATCAAATTGTTTCCTTTCTAAGAGTTGCTGTGTTCATGGTATCTCTTCACAGTGTTAGAACCCTGAGACAGGATCACGAATGTAGAAGAAAAATACTTACAGTATGTGAGAAAGGGAAAATAAGAGAGAAAAGTAATTTATAGGACATGGAAACAGAAGAGAATACTATCTGGGAGAGGAGAGATGGCGTCAGGAATCTTTGGTAGGTATGGGAGAGGGTTCGGGGGGAGAAGAATATGTAAGAAAAATATGTGTCATATGAATGAAAAAACCTTAATGAAACCTGTTACTTTGTGTGCTAATTCCCAAAACTAAACAAAAATCTGTTTATCATACTATACACCTTTAATGGAAGAACTCAGAAGGGAGAGTCAGGAAGATCTCTGTGAGTTTAAGGCCAGCCTGGTCTACATAATAAATTGTAAGAGCAGTGAATGAGATGCTATCAAAAAATAAAATAAGGAAATAATTTGCAAATCAAAGCTCCTAAAACAGCATCAAGGTGTCATTATTTTACATAGTACTATGTTGTTTAACATACTAAATTAAACTGTCAGCTTTTACAACCCATATATACACCCACTTTCAAAGATTCTCATAAAAATAAAATATTTTGTCACAATATCATTGTAAAAAGTACACAAGTACTTAGAAATAATTGGCAAAAGGAATGACTTTTAGATACAGCAATTACACAATGATGGCTTTTCTAGTTTGAAATATTTATTTAAATTGAAATTTAACAAAATAACATAAAGCTACATTAACTAGCACACATTCCACAAAGTATGCAGCTTAAATAGTAAAGTAGAGATTCTCTATTTATAGCAATTTGCCTTTATTGTACATGTGTCCTTCTGTAAATACTGGCTTTTAAAATGTTTTTTATTTCATGCATGAATACTACCTCAATATCACTTGTCTTCTTCCTCCGACTCCTCCTCTTTCCCTTGCCATTTGCATGATCTCTTCTTTATTGTTGTTATATATGTGTAATAAATATTGTTCCATATGTATAACAATTATTGTTACATATGTATAATACATTGTTACAAATGTGAAGGCTGTTTTGGTGTCAACTTGATTACCTCTGGAATTAACTAAAACCCAAAAGCGGAGGGCACACTGTGAGGGGTTTCAGCTTAATTTAATGTGAAAATATCTACTTCTAACCCACATGTTTGATGTAGGAAGACACATCTTTAATCCAGTCACGCTTTCTGCTGGCAACCTATATAAGGATATGGAAGGAGAAAGCCTTTTCTCTTTGCCTGCTTGCACTCACCTTGCCTTCTTACTAGCAAGCCCATTCCTTCACTGTCATTAGAACCTACTTCTTCAGGATTCCAGAGTGTAGTGAGGACCAGTTTGAAAACAAACAAACAAATAACAAATAAAAAAAAAAACCCTAGCGGATATACCCAGATTTAGAATAACAAATACCACATAAGTTTTCATATGTATAATATACATTCTAATATATATATAGTGTTTATGTGTATATATAGTGTTTATGTGTATGGCTTCTGCATTTGTGTATATGCAAGTAATGAAATTAGGGCTTGTTGGCCAAGGCTGCTTGTTCGTTCCTGGCCACCTAGACCCAAAATAATCACACAGAAACTATATTAATTAAAACACTGCTTGGCCTATTAGCTCTGCCTTTTTATTAACTAACTCTTATATCTTAAATTAACCCATTTATATTATTTTACCACGTATTTTACCATGAGGCTTGTGGTTTACTGGTAAAGTTCTGGGTGTCTTTCTTCTTAGGTGCCTACATGGTGCCTCTCTGACTCCACCTTCTTTTCTTTTCTTTTGTTGGGCAAAGTAATTTTAGGGGTTTACAGAGGTCTTTGGGGGTTTCTGGTCCATCAATCACATCAGCCTTGAAGGAATCCACAGGTTTTACCCTCTGTGGAAACAAGAGCAAAACTTTTTCTTTAAAGCAACATACGTTTAGACCCAAATTTTGAAGTCAAGTTTCCTTTAAAGTATATATGTTGGTTTAGCTTAGTAGCCTGTACAATGAAATGTCTCTTTGTACTTGGCTCATTTACAGTCAAAAAATGTAAAGAAAACACAGTAGTAAATATAATTTAGACTGTCTGTGTATACTTCATTTTATATGACTTATTTTATTATCATCTTTATTTTTAATCTGTATTCTTTATAGTATAACTTTTTTCTTAAGTCTACATATATTTATTCAACATTGTGAGCCATTTAGAGGTTTGTTTTGTTTGAACTTGCCTTTATTGAATATTTGTAATTATTTTTGACAAGTATTTTAAAATGGTAAGCAGTTGGGTTGCAGTGGGCCTGGATATTAGCTCTGTATCTTTCTGACTTTTAATATGGTAGAGGTAGCTCACTGCCTCATGCACAGCTCTGGGACTGCCAGATGGAAGCTTTCCTCATCACCTCAACTCTGGGTAGCACCATGCAGCATATTTTTCTTTTTTATTAATATTATTATTATTATTAAAAATTTTCCACCTCTTGCCCCCTCCCAATTCCCTCCTCCTCCCCATCTCCCCTCCCCTTCCATTTCCAGTCCAAAGAGCAGTCAGGGTTCCCTG
>LOEQ01008165.1:49057-74087 GCA_001685075.1 Bramus lutescens
CTCTTCTGGCCTGCAGGCATACACACAGAATATTGTACACATAATAAATAAATACATATTTTTTAAAAGTTACAGGATACAGTAAAGACGATAGGAACAAAGCAAGTAATGTTTAAAGTAAAAAAAAATAAAATAAAGAACACAAAATTGGTTAGCTTGCAAGTTGTATGAGAGGCACCATGGCCTGTGGATTTTAGTATTTATACTGGATCAGAGATGCATTATAGGTGAAAAGATAGTGATTTGTACTAATTATCAAGTTGGGAAATATATAAGGAATAGTTGATTTAATTTCCTGAATTCTAAAATTGTTTTCTAAATTAAAGAAATATATTTATATTTCATAGGAATAGAATTTCTCCAGGGACTATTGTTCCCTAAATATTATAAATCCTAACCTAAAATTAAGATATGTTATTGGAAAAAAAAGAAAGCATTAAGTTTCTGCTTAGGGTCCTCTACTCTTCAGCTGTTACGTTCATGGTTATTTGTGTATTTAAAAATAGAACATTTGAAAGCAAGGAAAATATATATAAAACAACACTGTACAGAAACTGCACAGATAAGCACAGCTCAGAGAGCCTGGGCTCCACTTCTCAACTCCACAGGTAACCAGCTAGAAGGCACTTCAGGAAAATACTATATCACTTACCTCCCTGAGCTATTAAAATGGGGATTCAATCATAATGGATTTAATCAATTATCAAATTATACTTTATATTTAATAACTGCCTTGTAAATGTTAGTAAAATTATTATTTTATAGTAACATCTAAAGACTACATATAAGAAAACCATTAACTTGTTTATTCTAGCATCACAGAGATTTTCCTAATCTTACTACAAAACATGTAAAAATCTGCCAACCAGATAAGAGAAGTGTTGCTCTACAAGACATATATGTAGAAAATTAAAATATTCGTGTGGTGGTATCATTGTCAGCCCATTCCCTATCATAATTTTTCTCTCTTTGAGACAGGATTTCTCTGTGTTATAGTCTTAGCTGTCCTGGAACTAACTCTTGTAGATTAGGATGGCATTGAACTCACAGAGAACTGTTTGTCTCTGCCTCCCAAGTGCTGGAATTAAAGGTGCGCACCACCATCGTCTGGTGCATCCTTTCATAAACTTTTTAAAGCAAACCTGAGGCTAAATGCTGGGTGACATCCTAGTCTCTCTCTGTGATCTTTCTGAGACAGGTGAATTGCTTCTTTTGTCATGAATGCCATGTAAATACTAATTATTGTCAGATTTGTTTCCCTAAGCCAACCCTATGTTTTGTACTCTAGCATCAAATATTTAACACTCACTTGATTAATTTCTATCCACATCCACCTGGTAGTTCAAGTCAGTAGCGTTGCAGCCGTTTCCCAGTCTCACAGGTCTGTTTTCAGCAAGCCATCTTGATGCCTCCTTCTTTGGGCAGAATTCTGAAAATTCAAGGTCAACCTGGTCTGCAAAGAGAGTTCTAGAATAAGGAAGGCTACACAGAGAAACCCTGTCTTGAAAAACAAAAAAAAAAGGATTTATTGTATCATATGTGTTTAATAATCTACTGTAGTCCAATTATAGTTAGTTTTCTTATCAATAAAAGGCCTGAAAGGTTTTTTCTCAAATACAATTCTGAAATACATTTTTTTTATCTTTACAAAGTTTGTGGTATATTGGCTCTCATCGAGTGGGAATTTTTCATGCCAGATAGACTCATTCCAGAATTCTTTGTATATGATTTTAACAAGAATATCTATTCTCATTCTGCAAGTCTGCTTTAAATATAAATATTTGACAAAACCCCAAATTAAATCCATGCTTTTGCAACTAAGGGATTATCAACTAAGTTGTTAAGACTTAATGAAGGAAAAGAGGCTGAGTCTCTTCAATAAAGAGGATTGAGAAAACATAATGTCCATACACAGAAGAATTGAATTAGACCTTTATCCTTCATCACATATAAAAATTAACATGAATTAGAGATTCAAATACAGGGCCTGAAACTATGAAATAAGCACAGTAGAACTCAGGAAAAGTTCCATCGCATAGGTTTATACCATGTTTATTTTTATATGAGCCCCAATCCACAAGTAACAAAAGGAAGAAAGCTTTCCTTAGAGTGGAAACACCAAGAAACTGCAGATACTGTTGGAGGAGGCTGCTTGTTGATTTTATGGCTTCCCAGAAACCAAAATAATCACACAGAAACTGTATTAATTAAATAACTGCTTGGCCTGTTAGCTCTAGCTTCTTATTGCCTAAATCTTACATATTAATTTAACCCATTTCTATTAATCTGTGTATCACCACGTGGCTGTGGCTTGCCAGCTAAATTTTCAACATCTGTCTCCAGCAGGGCTACATGGCTTCTCTCTGACTCCACCCTTCTTTCTCCCAGCATTCACATTCATTTCCCTGTCTAGCTCTTTCTGCCCTGCTCTGTTACGGAATCAATGCAGTCCCTTTGATTAACCAATGGTATTCACAGTATACAGAGGGGAATCCCACATCATCTCCCCTTTTCTGTTTAAATAAAAGAGGTTTTTATTATGGGATATCTGCTGAGAAAGTTTTGGGCAGAATGAAGTGAGCCCCAGAAAGGCTGCATGTTGTACAATAAGCAGAGTTGAAGGGATGGGGTTACCAAAGTCCACTGAATCCAGTATCACCTAGAGCACCAGAAGCCAGATATAAAGGAACAAAATTTGGTGTTAGTTCACCTCGGTTTTAGTTTTGTTTGGGTAATCTTTTCTCCCTATTCTCCCATTTTTCCTTTGGGGAATGTTTATGCCATTGTATACTGTAGACAACTTTTTTTGTTGTTTGTTGATTGTTGTACTTCATAGAGACTCACAGTTATCTGATTTCTTGAGTTTCTAAAGAAACTTTGAAAAGTATTACAACTGAAATTTTACAAGGACTATTTGTAATACCATAAGGGAATACTTTAGTTTTTAAGTTTTTAACTTAGTTTTCATTTTTTCATACATAATATTTATGAAGACTTTTAAAGTTGGACTGATTACATTTAACTTTAGGGACCAGGGACAGAGTGTGATGATTTGTATGTGAAATGTGCCTTTTGTTATTGAGTACTCAGTCCCCAGCTAAGTACAATATATCTATGTGAACTGTCCCTCATAGGTATATGTTTTTGAATACTTAGTTCCCATCTTCGTATTGTTAACTGGGGACATGGNATTACAACTGAAATTTTACAAGGACTATTTGTAATACCATAAGGGAATACTTTAGTTTTTAAGTTTTTAACTTAGTTTTCATTTTTTCATACATAATATTTATGAAGACTTTTAAAGTTGGACTGATTACATTTAACTTTAGGGACCAGGGACAGAGTGTGATGATTTGTATGTGAAATGTGCCTTTTGTTATTGAGTACTCAGTCCCCAGCTAAGTACAATATATCTATGTGAACTGTCCCTCATAGGTATATGTTTTTGAATACTTAGTTCCCATCTTCGTATTGTTAACTGGGGACATGGAGGAAGCTTTTGAAAATGAGGTCTAAGTAATAGACATAGGTGTAGAGGGGTTTCTTATAGCTGGTATGGTTCTCATCAGAAACTTCTGCTTCCTGTTTATCAACCTGATGTAGCCAGCCCCATCATGCCTCTGTTGCCACAGTCATGGGTTGCTGCCACAGTCAAGTTGCTCCCATCACGATGCCTTTGTCATCTTGATGGAACTACATCCTCTCAAACTGTGATCCAAAGTAAACCCTTCCTCTCTTAAGTTAGTTCTGTCAGATATTCTGTCATAGCAAAAAGCAAAGTGACTAGTACTTGTGTTCATCAAATGAATGGGGCTAAAAAGAAATGTGTTTATAGATACATGCATATATGTTTGTATTTATATTTACATATTTATATATATATATACATACATGTTTAGATGTCATTGTTAATATAAAAGCGGAAGGTCTATAATTTGCGATGGCATGGACAAATGTGGAGTACATTATGTTAATTAGACAGACACAGAAAGATAAATGTCATATTATCTCACACATATGGAATCAAGTTGATTTTGTAGAAAAGAGTGAAGGTAGAGTGGTGGTCACCCTGTCTTGGAAATTCATTCTGTAAAGAATCAGTTGAATGACAAGATATTCATTCTTAAAATGCTGAGATAAAGTGTGTTCTCACAATAAAAATGCTATGAACGTAAAATAGCACATATGTTTATTTTATTGTATTTATTATTCCATGTGTGTACACTCTTTAGAGCATCATTTACATGATAAACACATAAGATTTTACCTCTTTTCTTTAAAAATAAAATAAAATATACCTACTTTTAGTAGTCTTTATAAGATAACTCATTTTAAGTGTGTAACACTTTCTAATTTTTATTCATATTCTCTTCTTTGGACTCTTGCTAAGCTATGAAACTTATGGGAATATATGTGCTTTTGACACCATCGCATTTTTATCATGTGAAACTAGTAACACATTCAGGCATTCGTTCAACATACAGTTATTGAATTGCTACTGGTACTCAGCATGAAATAACATGAAATCATCTATGTTTCAGAAGGGTTGCTGAATCTGATACACTGAGATAAATTCCAATATGACAAGAATGAAAACAGAAAATTAACTTGCAAATACATAACAAGTGCAAAATGAGATTCACTTCCACTAATCTAGTACTAGAGATTATAGAAATGTATGATTTGAGTCCATTGTAAGAGTAAAGTAAGAACTTAATATCTTTGTGGAAGCAAAAGAAAATATAAAGCATTGTGTCCAAGAATGTTTAAAACATCAGAACACTGGAATTGACTTAATGCTAAAGCAAGAAAGAGATTTGAGGGAGCATATCAAGTTTTCCATTTCACCATGACACAAGGCAGTAATAGAATATCTAGGGAGAGTACAAGTGAGGGCCAAGCATCAATGATGTAGTACAGGCCAGGGGGCTGGAACCAGGCCAATGACTCTTTGCAATGAATACCTGCACATAAAAATGTACAGATGAAAGAGTTTACTATGTGACTCACTGAGTCACACTGCAGCTTCCATGAGGACATTTTTATCTTTCTCACTTTTTTCCATTTATTTTTAAATTTTATTTTGTTTTATTCTGTGGGGGAGGGAGATGGGTGAGATTGGGAGGCATGGTGTAAAAGATACAAAGAAATAAAAAGAAAGTCAAAGAAAAAACTATTATACCAAACTGTAGGCAGAGGCTGCTTGTTTATTCCCAGCTGCCCAGACCCGAAATAATCTTACAGAAATTATATTTATTACATCTTTGGTTGGCCTATTAGCTTAGGATTCTTATTAACTAACTCCTACATCTTAAATTAATCCATTCCTCGTATTTTGTATTTTACCATGAGGCTTGTGGCTTATTTTTCAATTATTTATTTATTTATTATGTATACAATATTCTGTCTGTGTGTATGCCTTCTGGCCAGAAGAGGGCACCAGGCCTCATTATAGATGGTTGTGAGCCACCATGTGTGGTTGCTGGGAATTGAACTCAGGACCTTTGGAAAAGCAGGCAATGCTCTTAACCTCTGACCCATCTCTCTAGCCTCGTGGTTTATTGGCAAGGTTCCCAGGCATGTGTCTCCTTCGGCAGCTACATGATGTCTCTCTGACTCTGCCTTCTTTCTCCCAGCACTCAGTTTAGTTTTCACACTTAGCTCTACAGGCCCAAAACAGCTTCTTTATTGATCAATGGTAATAATACATATTTATAGCACACAGAGGGAAATCCTATATCACCAAACTCTCAAAGAAGTAATAAGTTATTTTCTAAAAGTATTTAATTGTAGACCACAGGGACTCATTAACAGTAACAAGAAAAGAAGGAACTACAAATTCTATGAGAAAGAGGACAGGGAATGTCTGAAAGGTAAATATATGAAGACAATGCTACTGTGTAGTTACTTCATGGTGCAGAGGCACGGGGATGTGTGGCAAGAATGGAGCGATAATAACTGCAGTGATAGCACAAACCTTTAATCCCCACCCCTCGGGAAGGCAGGGGCAGGCAGAGCTCTGTGATTTTGAGGCTAGCCTGGACTATATAACAACTTCCAAGACATTTTGAGTTACAAAAAAAAAACTACCAAAAAATAAAATAAACTGATAAAGGCGAATATTTAGTTAGTCAAGAAGACTGCTGTGGTTAAACCAAGTTGGCACAAAATAAAACAAAAAAAAAACGACTCAAATATTAAACAGGAACTTGAGGGGCTGGAGTAGTGAGCAGACAGGAGAGAGAGTCAAACAGTAGAAAGTGAAGGTGGGGGTGAGAGTAACCAGAATACACTCTATGTGTTTATGAAAAGTGAACAAATTTAACAAACGTTTCAAAGGAAAATGAATTTTAAAAGGGCTGAAGTGATGACTCAGCAGCTAAGAGCACATACTGGATTTACCAAGGGCCTGTGTTCAGTTCCCTCCACCTGCTTTAAGTGGCTCCTAACAGCCTGCAAATGCAGTATTTGGGGTCTGATATCCTTTTCTGAACTTTATATCTGCACTCACATACATGCCCATAGCCCTCCCACACAAATACAAATCCACATGCACATGCATAGTTTAAAATAAGATATAAAATGAATGCACAAACACGAGGATATATTCTGGTAACGAGGAAGCAGAGAGGAAAGAACAAAAAGGAGGGATTCATATATTAAGAGCTGCATCACCAGGGACTGTTGTATATTCCTGGATCTCTCCATGAAAATAATTGCAGTAATTGCTAGTTTGTGAGGAAATGTCTCAACATATTATTTCAAAATGACATAAACTAAAAGGGAATCAAACCATCTTTTGAAAGTAGGTGATGAAAACAAGTAAAAAGTAGTATTTGTAAATTTTAATTTCATATTCTTGTACCTCAAATTTTCAGTAAGAATAAAGATTTGGTAAATCCACAAGGTTTTTTTTTTAATTATGATTAAATTTTCCTACAGTGAAAAGCATAGATCATAGCTGTGACTGCTTCAACTCTAGCTCCTGGTTTACTTATAATGTTATGTCGGAGATGTCAAATAATGCAGGGTATAATCAATCTATAAATCTTACTCTCAGATCTTGTGCACACGCACACACACTCACATTCATACACATATATACATACTCACATTCACACATACACATATCCTTCAAATTTGAAAATATACTATTAGTTTGAAATCTGTAAGCTGTATATCAATGTCAAATACTAATATGTGAGACAAAACACGTGCCTAAGTAACTTCATAGTAAGCTTTCCTCCTGGGGAATTATGTAATAAACATGCTGCATAAAGCAAATTTTATGAAACACATAAAATTAATAAATACCCCAGTTAAACAAGTATCTAAGGAAAATAAGAAAGCAGCCGCCAATCCAAACCTTTAATTTTCAGTGTTTTCTCAATATTAGGCTACTTTAAAGACTTTGTCAGACCATTGCTTTGTGTTGAGTCTTCTCTTTGAATGGTGGACAATGGAAAATGGCATGCTTCCCATGACCTTGACACTGTTGTGTAACAATTAATCATCATGAATAGAAGTTAAGGTCCAGCCATAGGAAACATGTCTTTGCTTGTGTAATATGATGAGTGGGTTGTGTGGCTGAGGTGTGCTGGGAAAAGTAACTAAGAAGCACCAGAGCTAACAGTCAGCTGTGGAAATAACATGTATATGTTAAGGAAGTAGATAGGAACTTGACCATAATATTTCTATAGTTACAAGGTTAAAAAATCATTAATATGAGAAGACTATATGAGGTCACAAGAGTACAATATTTTTGACATTATGAGATTAAAAAAATAACTTTCTCTATTTGTTTCCTATTTGATAGCTACCAACATACTCTATGGCAAATAAAAAGCATCATTTTTTTTAATCAGAGTCTTACAAATTGGTGGCAGTCATTCAGGGGTGATCAGGATAATACAGAGATTGACATTATGGGTCATAAAAAGAATAGCTGCTCTTTAAGTAATGGCAAAATTTAATCTGTAACATTTAACTGGAAGATGTATAATGCTAAACACTATAGCCAGTCACTTTGACCAAAGATGCCGATACATTCCCTCTCAGGCATTGATTGAAATGTAATTCTGTGTAGTCATAATGGCTACAAGCTGGGGTTCCTAGAAATTGCATAAAGAATCAACAGAAAGTTGGAATGCTCAAAGCAATGGAAACTTGACTGAGAATTCATCAGACTAGAAGCTAACAAGATGCTGGAAAGGCCTCTGGTCCCTCCAAAGTTTCTAGGGGAAGATTCTTTCTGATCTCTTCTGCCATCTCATGGGCACAATCGGTGAAAATAAACGGACAACATACCCAAAATAACTTATGGATCACAATGAAACCAATGCCAAAAAGAAAGTTCACAGTACTAAGTGACTCCATTAAAAAAAAATGAAGAGATCTCATACTAGCATCTTAATAGCACACCTGAAATTCTGGAACAGAAAGAAACAAACATGCCAAAGAAGAGTACACAGAAGGAAAAAAAATCAAACTGAGGGCTGAAATCAATAAAATAAATGAAGATAATGCAAAGAATCAATGAAACAAAGAGTTGGCTCTTTGAGAAAATCAACAAGATATACAAACCCTTAACCAATCTAACTAAAAGGCAGAGAGGGAATAAACAAATTAACAAGATTGGAAATGAAAAGGATGGCATGACAACAGACAGTGAGGAAATTCAAAGAATCATTAGATCATACCTTAAAAGCCACCATGAGTGAGGTAAGCTACAACAAGAATGACAAGTTTGGTATTGTTCACTATATGTGGATGTTAGCTCTTAAGTCAATGGTAACCAAATACAGTATGTAGGACCACCAGAGTTAGGCAAAGAGTAAGTGACTAAGGATAGATTTCCCCAGGATGTGAAATAGAATAAGATACTTACGGTTTGATTAGGAGTGGGGACCTGGAACAGAAAGATTATGTGGGGAGGTGGAGGAAAAAGGAAGATGAAGAAGGGAATAAGGAACAAGACAGCTAAAATTAAAATTTGAGAGGTAAGCTAATATAGTAGAAGCTCCCTGTCTTAGCCACTGTCTTACTGGTGTGAAGAGACACAATGACCAAGACAACTCAAAGCAAACTTTTTAATTGGGCGTTTGTTTACAGCTTCAGAGGTTTAGTATATTTTCACCTTGTCAGGGAGTGTGGTGGCATGCTCTAGAACTGGAACTGAGAGCTACAGCCTGATCTGTAGGCAAAGGAAAGAGAGGAAAAAATCGGGGCAGGGGACACACGCTTGGCCTGGCATGGGCTTTAGATACCTGAAACCTCAATCCCCAGTGACACACTTGTTCCATCAAGTCCACACCTACTCCAACAAGGCCACACCTGCTAATTCATTTCAAATAGTGCCACTCCCTGGTGACCAAGCATCCAAATATATGAATGTATGGCGGCCATTTAACTCGATCCACCACATTGTACTCCTTGACCCAACATAATTTTATAGCCATAACATAATGCACGCTAAATTTAGGTCAACTTCAAAACTTTCCATTGTCTTTCAGTCTCAATACTGTTTCAAAGTTCAAGGTTCTTGGCTCCTAGGGGCTCACAGAGCCTGAACTGACAACCAAGGAGCCTGCATGGTATTGAGCTAGGCCCTCTGCATGTATGTTACAGTTGTGTAGCCTGGTTCACTTGTGGGCCTCTCAACACTGGGAACAAGGGCTGTCTCAAACTCTTTTACTGACTTTTGGAACCCCACTTCTCATACTTGGTTGCCCTGCCCAGCGTTAATACATGGAAAATTGTTTAGGCTTACTGCAACTTGATATGTCATGCTTTATTTATATTCATGGAAGTTCTGCCCTTTCCTAAACAGAAGGAGAGGAGGAGTGGATTGTGGAAGGGAAACAGATGGGGGATGGTGGAGAGAGACTGGGAAGAAAAGAGGAAGGAGAAACTGAAGCCAGAAGGTACAACAAATAAATAAATAAATATGTTTGTTTGTTCTTTTTTAAAGCCAAGGTCCAAAATTTGTGGATCCTGGGACTCACAGCATCTCTTAACTGTAATGCCCTGTAGAATCAAGATCAAAAAGAGGATCACATACTTCCAGTATACAATGGCACAGTATATATATTACAATACAGAAAAGCAGCTTGGCTGCTATTATAACAAGGTCATTTATCTAATTTGTGTAGCAAATTTGTACCAGACAGAAGAACCAAACTTATGAGAAGGAACAGCAGAAACCAAGAGTGGATTACTCATGCAGGATGACTGCCATTAGTGTTTTTACCAACATTTGCTCAGTGTGTCAAAGGTCTCATACAATCCCCAATAGTTAAAGGTTTATGCCAGGTTCTGACAGTTCATTCCACAATTGCTTCTTAGTCCATAGATGCAAAGAATAGGAAATCCCTGAGTAAATTTTAGTCGTCTCAGTAATTTAGCTATAGTGATGGGTAGAACATGAAAAGTATCAATAATAAAATAGCCTAACTGTGCCAAGCAGCCTGTATCTAGAGATGGCAATAGTGTAAGGGACCTGGCTGGGAGAGGCAGGTTTTAAGCTAAAAGGTCCAAAAAGCTACTGTGAAAGTAATGCAATCTTTCTTTATTGGGTAAATTTGCTCGAAAGAGAAGAAAATGGCCAGTAGAAAACCATACTATTCTTCTGTAAACCTGTGTCTGAGACTCAGGTTAGAATGTCACTGCCTTTGGTATTTCCTGAAGAGTTTGGCTACATAAGCAAACTTCCAACTAAAGCTCACAGCACAGATTTTTCCGCCTATATTTAAAGACATAGCAAAGTGATATGAGAAATGATATGAGTAAAATTTAAGCCAAAGTTTGGTAGCAGGAAATGACGCAATTAGTCAACTAAACATACTTTTTCACAAAATGATGGTAGAATCCTTCATAATCGGATACAAGATGTTTTTATCAAAACATAAATATTTCTTCCCTTGTTTATCAGAGGAGTCTTTTTATTAGTCATATCAGAGGCATCCTTCAATCAAAATGAATCAGGTGCACACACTCTTTTTGGCATGTTTTCTGTTAGTGTCATGGTGGTATCTTCCACATACACAGATAAATGTGACTTTTGAGAAGAGTAAGGAAATTCATTAACTGATCCATTAATTGCTGTATAAGACAGTCTGCTGAATTCTGCATCTAAGCATCATCTCTGAACAAACACTCAGTTTCTGACACATCCCAAAATATAATTTAAAAATTTTGTCTTACTGTTTTCCTAAACATAGGCCCATCTGTGTATGATAATTTCCTCTCAGAGTGTACTCTTCAGTAAGTAGAGTTTCTGTGGTTCTCACAGAAACTGTCAAAATCAAGGAATTATCTTTCTAAAGAGTTGAGATATCTCTATACACATAAGCAAACACAATAATAACATGAATAATAACAGAAGTGTTGAAGTAATAATATGATAAGCAAAGCTGTGTGCCAGACTCTGTGTGAAAGTGCTTTATATAGATCTACCTTTCATGAAAATCTCAGAAGCAGAATTCATTTTCCTTGTATTCTGATAGAAAACTGAAACTTTGCCAGGCTTGAGGCCTATCTATTCTATCTTCAGCTAAGGAAAGCTAAAATCAGTAGTGAAACTTAACTGACCTGAATCTAAGTCAGCATCTCTGGAAAACAATTCATCACAGATTGGTTTGTCTTATAAATTCTTCTAAAGGTTCATAATGCACCTGCTTGTGACTCTCATGCAGTCTTTGTTAGGTGAGTGGGGACCCATGAAAAACCAGTTCCTATCAACTAAGAAGTTTGTTCCTTATGAATACTTTCACATAGGAAGAAATGTTGTCGCCTTTTAAAGTAGAAAAGTAGACTAAAAAGGACAGTCACACACTCAGACTTTGTAATCTTGCATTGGTACTGTGGTTAATATTCTGTGCCTTAAAGCAAAGATGTCCATTTAAAAGGAGATTTGTAGCATTCTCATCAAGGGGAAGAAATAAATTTAAAAACAGAAAGAATAAGTGTTGTCACTTCATGAAGTTGAGTAGAACTTTCCCCTTCTATCCAGCTTCACTTTTTAATCCTGAGGCATTACTTCAGTGTGTATACATTTATGCTAATCATATACCACAGCCATGGGTTCTTCTATCAATATGAAATGTTTTGTACTTGCTGTTTTTGTGCATCTTGTATTGTTATGTGCAATATACAAAATAACGTGTCTAACTATGCCATTTATGCTTTTGAAAGAAAAAGCAAATTACTTACTGAAGAGAATGGCATTTGCATGCATGTGTGTCAGCTTTCAAGCCATTTCCTTCTACAAAATATTGCTTTCTACACTTAGAAAATGCATCCATCCATCAGTTACAAACCATTTCAAAGCACTTTATGAATCTACAGAGCAAAATGTACTTATCTTACATTGGCAGTGTCCCAGCTGTTACAAAATTGCTATTGTCCTAATACTTACAAGGCAATTTTAGCATCAGTTAATAATTTTACAGGATAGATAACTTCTAAAGCATTATAAAATGACAGACATTAAACAATAGCAACTTAGCATTTTTCGAAACAGTTCATGACAGCTTAAAACCTAAAGTGATTTTAATGTATAGTCTATGTAGTTTTAGTTTCTCATTGACAATTCCTTTAGAAGATAAAAATGTGAAAACCCTTTTAAATAGTGGGTGAAAGAATAAAACAAATTTATCTTTAAAGATATTCAGTAAAAATCTCAATTAGGAATAATGTATCAAATCTTCCTGTTCAGATAGCAGGTGACAAGAATTCGAATTTATTTAGCTAGAAAAAAAAATGATGGTATCATTTAATGGTAGGGTACCACAAAATAAAAAGGCATATCTATTCATTAAAGCTAATACAGAAAAGAAAAATACAATGAACAGCATTTTATATAAATCAGTATGCATGATTTCTTCCTAGACACTGTTTTCTATCAATCTTAGTTCAACAGCTTCAGCTCAGGGGACTCTGGGTGAAGATATCATGCGTGATCTCTCCTACTCCCTTTGTTTGAGTTAGTGGGACAGCCACACTGCTCGTTTTTAGCTGGATATTTGGCCACTCCCCTTGGATAGCTAATGCTTTGATGGTACAAAAGAAAAACAGCTGGAAACAAACTGTTAATTGGGACTTTGATGCTTTGCATGTGTAATACCTTCAAAGAGGAAAACACCTTTGGATGAGAACTAACGTGTATCAGAAGTTATTTTCATACATTGACTTTTACATAAACCAATTGTTCTCAGTATTCACTAAGGCCAATTGGCCACATCAGACTACCAGATTACCTTAGTGTTCAACTACCATCTTCCCCATCACTGAGTCACTGACATAGTGTGGGCTCATTGTATATCACTGTCCTGTATAACATTGTATCGGGTAAACTCAGTTTTTTTCAAATAATGGAAGTCAAAGTTGGACATCTAATGCTGTCTGTCCATTTTACTACTAATAGTGTCTCAAAAATACATGATGATCTAGAGCATGGTGTATCGGTTTCAACACTTTTCCTAATGCTAAAATAATGGCTAAAATAAAATTATGACTGTAAAGGTCTTAAGTACTTTTATAATATGTTCTTTATTAAGTAGTTGTTGATCCTAGTACATAGAACACCCAACCAGAAAAAGTAAATATATGTTGAAAAATTCATCAAGCATCAGATATCCTTATAACCCCAGTGCATGAGTAAAAGGATACTGTGCATGTCTCAGTTTGTTCTGTTTTAGTCTAGAAAATACTGGGTGAAGAACAAAATTGTGTTGAGTGAATGATGACTGATTGGTCATGTTGATTCAATCTGAAATAGTTCTCTTTTCATGATATGCTTGAAATTTCGATTACTTTTTTTCAGTGTGTATGTAGAGAATTGTTCTCAAAAAGAAAAAATACCACACATGACTTTAAATTTGAAAATCAAGCAGCTAATTTTGCCAAAAGAGATTGAGAAGCATAAAACTTTACATTAAAAGCATTGATGTGCCTAAAGTTTCAAAATATATTTATTAGAATAATCTGTGTTTATATCAAAGTGATGTATTTATAATAACATGAAAATGATAATAATATCAGGTAATTCTTTCTTTGCTTTTTTATATTATCAAATGCTTAACATACCTATTTAAGTTATTTAAATTTATCTAATAATGTAAACAAACATGATTATTGTTAACACATAAAATATAGGCGCATCTGAATGCACATCTCTTGGCAACTGAAAGTAGCATTTTCATTACAGATGTAGGTTTAAAATTTCATTTAATTCAAATTTTTTTACTTTTTATTTATTCCTTTTCTTTATAATCTCAATTTCAAAATTCATAATAACCTTCAACAAAATGTGGCCATGATAATAAATTTCTACATGAGCAATAATTGAGAACTTGTTTTGCAGAGGAAGTTAGTACCATCTAGATACTGGCAGCCCCTAGTTTACACAGAGAAATAGCCAAATATAATATCATCCTTTGGATATTAGCACACTGCAGTGATTTTAATAACTCCTGCCTGTACAGGCCTTGAGTTGGGGTTGCCCTTTCCTTCTCAATTCATATGTCCCTCCCAGCTCTCTAGAGCTACCCAAGTGAGAAGATGCTTCCTGTTCATCAGAGGGATAGATCACATTGACCTACAGACAAATGAGCCTTAATCTCCAGTCTCAATAACAGTAAAGTCAGCACCTACAGGTAAAACTAGCCCAGTAATACTTTAAGTTTAAGCATTTAAGCAGAATTTTAGTCGGATTTTTATTTCATTCTCGAGTTGCTCCATCTAAAAATATGCTGCTAACTTAGATTTCTTGGCTAACTTTTCATACACACCTGCATGTCATGAATTATTAATATAAACAAATTATAATTTAAAGTTGTTTGTATTGCTAAGATGTACATCAACCAGTTTTAGCCTAGAAATTCTGAAGAACAAAATAAAACAATTAAGAGGAGACACTACCAAAATGGCAAGAGACTGATTTTGAATTAATGTTTGTAAAATTTTCTGCAAAGATTGGTCATTGCTTTGAACTATCTGGTCTATTGCAGGGTGTCTGGGATATGATTTCTGAGACATATTATATCCAAGTTCATGTCTTGCATCTCTGAAGTTTTCTAGGAGACCACTTGCCCAGCCTATCTCAGACCAACTCCACTGAAGTAGTCAGATAAAGCAGTCCTTAAGCTATTATCTTATAGAAAGGGTATTTCTATTCCTGCAAAATCAATTTTTCAAAACTAGTGTTTAATTTGTGAGGATCCATCTAGAGTTTAGTGTTGCTCCTCTCATTAAGTAACACAAACCAAGGTTTTCATCTCTTTAAAGTTCTGGAATGACTGCCATGTTGTCTATTGGAACATACTGCGGAGTGAGAATGTCCGCATTTGAAACAAATGCAAGACATGAACTGGGTATTTAGGCTATGTGTAGCCTTGAAAAAAATTGCTTAATACTTTACTGTAGAATACTATATCTAATAGATTTAATTCATATTAAGTGTTCTGAATAGTGCCTGGTACATATTGAACAAATATCCTCAAGTGATGCCTCAAGTTCCAGGCAAGCTGGTTATCATTTTATAAGTTTGAGTTGTTCATATCCTCCTATCTTAAGTCAGTGTTTATTGAAGCAACTCAAAACTCAACTTTGGGGTGGAATAATTCTGTACACTGTAAAAATGTGTTGCTATCATTATTAATAAAAAACTGGTTGACCAGTAGCCAGGCAGGAAGTATAGGCAGGAAAACCAAACTAAGAGCCCTGGAATAGAGAAGGGCAGAGCCAGAAGAGACACCAGAAATGCAGAGAAAACAGGACATGTAAAATATAGGTAACAAACTATGAGCTGTGTGGCAGAGGGNTGTTAATTTTAAGTATAAGAGTTAGCTAGTAACAAGCCTGAGCTATCAGTTGAGCTTTTCCAATTAATATTAAGCCTTTGTGTCAGTTTTTTGGCAACTGGCAAGCAGGACAGAAACTGCTATGTACACAACTTAACTCGATACATTTTTGTTATTGCTTACAAAATTATCAGGAAATACATCCCGTTGAGAAGATAGTAAAGAAACATAATTTATTTGAAAATAGAATCAGTGAAATGATGTTCAAATTATTAATGTTATATTTCAAAGTTTTAATCAAGAGTGTATTTTACTTCATAAAATTTCAAAATCAATATTAGTTGATAATTATAAATATCTATAATAGTATGAATTACAAAATAAATTGTATGACACTAATCTAGAAGAAAAATATTAAACAGACAACTAAATCCTTAAACTTGAATTTTAAATCTTTAAAGTTCAAGGTTGTATGACTAAACGCATAAAATTAAAGAAGTTTCAAAATTATAAAGCACAATTCCACTATTCTTATCTATGTTACATATGCAGATATTGATGTTAGTGACAGTTTATAGTTGCTTTCAATTTCTCAGAAACCTCACTACTGTATTTTGCTTTCCACTCTCAAATTATTATGTATATAGCCCAATTTATTCAAACTCACATTTTGATTCCATCTCAGTTTTATATAAAATGTCTTTAAATTCCTCACATTTCAAATTGCTGAAAAAAAGAGATTCATGATAAAAACTCATAATTTTTTCAAAAGTTTCCTCGACTGGTTCAGATCATGTTTTAGTTAGGGTTCAGATCATGTTTTCATCATGGTTGGAAACAAAGTGTGGTGTAGGAGGTCCTTCTGTCTTTGTGTTGTTTTCATTGTTTAATAAAGAAACTGGTTTGGGCCCTTGATAGGGCAAAACTTAGGTAGGTGGGGAAGACAGAACTGAATTCTGGGAGGAAGAAAGCAGTCTGGGAGAAACACCATGGATCTGCGGCCAGAGGTAGACATGCTAAATTTTACCCAGTAAACCACTGCTATGTGGCATATACAGATTAATATAAATGGGTTAAATTAATGTAAGAGTTAGCCAATAAGGAGTTAGAGCTAATGGGCCAAGCAGTGTTTTAATTAATACAGTTTCTGTGTAATTTTTTTTCGGGTGTAAGCTATCTGGGCAGCCAGGAACTGGGCAGCAGGACAAACAAGTAGGCCTTCCCCCAACAATTGGCTCCCCCTGCAACAGTGGATCGGAGTATGGCAACATGCAGGCAAACAAGGTGCTGGAGAATTCAATTCTATTTCTTGATCTAAAGGCAACAGAAAGTGAATTGACTCAATGGACATGGCTTGAGCTCATACAAGACCTCAAAACCCACCTCTGCAGTGCTCCAACAAAGCCACTCTTTCTAATAGTACCACTCCCTTTGGGGGCCATTTTCTTTCAAACCACCACATTCCTGACCCCCAAAGGCTTGTAGCCATGTCATAATGCAAAAATGCTTATTATACAACTTCAAAGGTCCACATAATCTATATCAGGTCTCAACAATGTTTAAAAATACAGAGTTCAAAGTCTCTTCTGAGATGCATGCAACCTCTTAACTGTAATCTCCTATAAAACCAATATCAAAAAACAAATCACGTAGTTCCAACACATAATGGCACATGATATACATTGCCATCCCAAAACATAGAGAAGGGAGGTGAATGGTGGATTTTTGTTGTTTATTTGTTTTTGTTTTTAGTTTTTTTCAATTAGATGCTGCGGTGGTTTCAAAGAAAATAGCCCCCAAAGGGAGTGGCACTATTAGGGGGTGTGGCCTTGTTGGAGTAGGCAAGGCATCATTGGAAAAGGAGGTGTGTTACTGTAGAGGTAGAATTGGAGGTCTCATATATGCTCAAACCACATCCAGTGTCTTAGACTACTTCTTGTTGCTTGCAGAATCGAGATGGAGCCATCACCATGTCTGACTGCACACCACCATGTCCCACCGTTATGATAATGGACAAAACTTCTGAAAGTCTAAGCACCCCCAATTAAATGTTTTTCTTTTACAATAGCTGCTGTGGTCATGGTGCCTCACAATAGTAATAGAAACTCTAGGTAAGACAGATGCCTTCAAATTGTCAGGTCATTTTTTATATTTTCCACATAAGATCTTCAAAACTCTTTATATTGTGCCTTCATTTTTAAATAGTGGTATGTATGATGATTTTGTGTAATGGGAAAGTTCATGTGCTCAAAAGTCCAAGTAGTAAATTTCATTTTGTTGATGTGCAAATGTTTCACGAAATTGACAAATTTAAAAAACAAACAAAGAGGAGAATCATAGAGAGGTACAGAGAGAGAGAGAGAGAGAGAGGGAGAGAGAGAGAGAGAGAGAGAGCACAGTCAAAATAAAGAAGGGCATCTTGAGGCAGATAGGAGGCTGAGTTAATTCACCTTACTATAGTGACTTGTCTATGAGGCACCCACAAACCCAAATGAAAAAGGCCACAAAATCCCTGCCTGGATTGAATTGTGATGGTAATCAGTGCATAGGAAACCACTGTCATTAACTTCTCTCTTGCTTAAGGAATTATAAATTGGAGATTGGAAAGATTGCCTACAATATCCATATTGGGACCCTGTACATGTGGGAAGGTTGAGGTTAAACATAAAGATCTCATTCTCCTACCTAACTAGGCTCAGGGTTAGTATATTCAATAGTGTGTTCAGGAATAGAAGGGTAGAAAGTAGGCTGTATCTGCCTGCATCCCATGTCTTAGGGTAATACATATGCCCAGCATAGACTCTACAGAGCAGACTGGGGGCATAAAATGCTGGATTCTCCATGGGGTTTGATTTTGGGGGCCAGAAAAGGATCTAGTGATTTCTCATTAATATTTCTGCCTCAGCAGCTCCCAGAATGGGAAAAAAATCTCCACAAACTCCACAGAAGGCTGATCTCTAGAATATATAGAGAACTCAAGAAACTAGACATTAAAATACCAAAAAAAATCAATTAACAATGGAGTATAAAATGAAACAAAGAATTCACAACAGAAGAATCTCAAATGACCAAAAGACATTTAAGGAATTGCTCAACATCCGTAGACATTAGGGAAGTGCAAATCAAATCTGAGATACCATCTTGCACCTGTCAGAGTGGAAGATCAAAAAAAACTGATGACAGTTTATTCTGGAGAGGATGTGGAGTAAAGGGAACACTCCTTTACCGCTGGTGGGAGTACAAAGTTGTACAGGGCCTTTTGAAATTAGTATAGTGGTTTCTCAGAAAATTGGGAAACAACCTACCTCAAGACACAGTAATACCAGTCTAGGGTATATACCCAAAGGATGCTCAATCCTACCACAGGACACTTGTTCAACTATGTTCGTAGCAGCATCTTTCATAATAACCAGAACCTGGAAACAACCTAGATCCCCCGCAACCAAGGAGTGGATAAAGAAAAGTGGTATATGTACATAATGAAGTATTACTCAAGTGCAAAAAAATGACATCATGAAATTTGCAGCCAGATGGATGGAACCAGAAAAAAATCATCCTGAGTGAGGTAATTCAAATCCAGAAAGACAAGCACATATGTAGTCACTCATAAGTGGATATTAAATCTAAAACAAATGATAACCAGGCTACAATTCACAGACCCAGTGAAGTTAGGTAACAAGGAGGACCCTAAGAAGGTCCCAGGAAGGGGAAGTAGGTGATATCTCCTGGATAAAATTGGAAAAGAGGAGGTATAGGGGAAATGATGAGAGATAAGAACATGAAGAAATAGAATGGGCAAGTTGCAGGAGGGACTAACAGGGAGAGCAATGAAGGAGATATCTTGATAGAGGGAGCCATTGTGGGGTTAAAAAGAAACCTGGTGCTAGGAACATTTCCATAAGGAATACCCCAGCCTCCTAGCAATAGTAGAGAGGGTTCCAGAACTGGCATTCTCCTCTAATCAGATTTTTAACTACGCTTATTGGCATCATTGAACCTCCATCTTGTAACTGATGGAAGTAGATACAGAGATCCACAGTCAAGCCCTGGGCTGAGCTCCAGGAATCCTATTCAAGAAAAAGAAGAGAGATTATACAAGTCATGGGGTCAAGGGGGAACCCAATCTCATGGTACCTCATGATCTCTGGAACTACAGCTGTGGGGTCTGCATGGGACTGAACTTGGCCCTCTGCACAGGGGTGACAGTTGTGAAGCTTGGTCTGTTTGTGGGGCTCCTGACAGTGGAACCAGTATCTATCCTAGTGTATAAATTGGTTTTTGAAGCCTATTCCCTGTGGTGGGGTGCCTTGCTCAGCCTTGATGCAGGGGAAAGGGACTTGGTCCTTCCTCAACTTGATGTGTCAGGCTTTGTTGACTCAGCCTTACCCTTTCTGGGAAGTGGGTGGGTATGGGGGGATTGGAGGAGAGGTGGCGAAGTGGGAGCATGGGAGGGATGGGGAACTGTGATTGGTATGTAAAATGAATTAAAATTAAAAAAATAAAATGACAGTGTAAAAGTAGAAACAAAAATAAAGATATCTGCTTCAGAACCATACCAGGCCCATGACAAGGACGTAAAAGAGGGCCCACTGGCACTCAGTTCAGTCTAATTAGTCTAACCATAGCAGGAAACTGGATTCTAGCCAACCGAGCATAGAGATACAAACACTGAAGTTGAATTCTGACTTTTCCTTTTCAGGTGGAGGTTGAGTAGCCCCTTTCCCTTCCTTCCCCATTGCTTTTCCTTAGATCTAACCACCTGTCCCATCCTCATCTTAGCTCCTCAGGGTCAGAAATTGCAGGGCTTTCTGCTTCCATACTTTAAAGATGTGGAGTAAGAGTGGATCAAAAGGTAAAACGAGGCCTCTACCAACTTCTATTTACATAGAAATAGCCTCCATCTACCCATATAGTAAGGAAATTAAGTGCTTCCCAAGCCCCTTGTGAGGAGGAAAACCTAGATGAGACAGACAGACAGACAGACAGACAGACAGACAGACAGACAGACAGACAGACAGACAGACAGACAGACAGACAGACAGGGAGTGTGCACACATGTGTATAATAGTCAGGGGTAGGACTAAGTTAGTAAATGGGAATAGGACAGGGGGTTGTTCTAGCCCCCACCCATTGATAACTGGGAAGAGAGTAATCTTATAAAGATACAGTTTTCCTCCTCTTCCTCCCTCTTGCTCAGGACTTCGATGGGGGAGCCAATTTAGTGAGTTCTTCGTTAGAGGGTGGCGGCATAAGGTTTCTGCACTTCTTAGCTCTGGGTGATGTGGAATTCCCCTCTGTATGATGTGAATGTGTTTTATGGTCATTGGTTAAAGAGGCTGCATTCAGCCAATGGCTTAACAGAGTAAAGCCAGGCTAAAAAAGATATAGAGAGAGAGTAGGCAGAGTCAGAGAGAAGCCATGTAGTCACCACAGGAGACAGATGCACCGGAACCCTTGCCGATAAGCCACAGCCATGTGACGATGAAAAGATTAGTCGAAATTGGTTGATTTGAGATGTAGCAGTTAGCCAGAACTATGCTTGAGCTGTTGGCCAAACAGTACTTCAATTAATACATATTTCTTTGTGATTAGTTCTGGAGTCTGGGCTGGCAGGAAATGAAGAAGCAGCCTCCCCCAACATCTGGGGATACGGGTTAGCTTGGTGTTCATCTCACCCTCATCAGAGATCTCCAGTGCACCAGCTTTGTAGTTAATCGCCATAATGAGTAGGAAAGGATGATGAGGTATATCAAAGATGTGCTCACCTTAGGTGAGGTTGTCTTTGTCCAGCTTGCTGTAGCTCTCCAAGAAACTAAACCAGGAACTGCCTACACTGATCTTACTCTTCTCACTGGGGACATCCTCCTAGCCAACTAACATAAGTTGTTCCAGATCTTCAAAGGTGCTGTTGTTGGCCAGGTGCTGAAAGGAGAGTCATACTCTGTCATGAAAACTTCAGAGCAGAGAACTCAGAGTGAGGGCAATCTCGGGCCTCGGATTCCTGAGTAGGTTCTGGAGCCTGCTCCTTGGCTCTGGCTGTCACTGCTGCTGCTCCTACCATAGCCACCTCTTCCATTTATACTGGTTTTCTTTATCCTTTTAAAAAATACTTTCTGACTCCTATTTCAATTTTTATGTGTATGGGAGTTCTGTCTCCTTTTCTGTATACCACGTTCTGTTGTATCATATGGGACTGGAGTTACAGACAGTTGTGAGCTGCCATGTAGGTACTGGGAGTTGAACCCAGGATGTCTAGATCAATCAATGCACTTAGCATTTGAGCCATCTCTGCAGTCCCCTTTATATTGGTTTCGAAGCCACTGGAACTAAACTTGATAAACATTTGAGATATTTTCTCAAACAACAGGATTTAAGTAGGTAAGGTAAATTTCTTATGGTCTGACTTCTGCTAATGTTTTTGGACTTGCACAAGTTACAATATATTGCCTTTCCTATTTCACATAATGTTGAAATCATTTCAAGATGCCACAATCATTTAAGCCAGGAAATAAAAACGAGAGCGTAGTTAACTGCCGTACAAACTATATTAGTATCTTCCCAGATTTCTACTGACTGTTTTCCTAGCCTAAGGTCTATTCTAAGGCTCTATACCACATTTAGTTACTGTGTCTCTTCAAGTGACATATTATGGGAAAAAAATAAAGTCAGATGCTGATATGTCCTTGGTCTATCACATTGAAGCATATGGTAGCACAATATCTTAGTAATCATAGTACTAATTTCTAAATTTTCTAAGGATAGATAAATTTTCTCTTGGTTTATCAGCTTTTCATTCGTAGCTTTCTATCCATGTGAATTCATGAGAGTATATCGGGAATCTGTCATTCTGAGAGGTTCCAAATTGATCTACCTTAGATCACTGAGGCCTCTTCAAACTTTGATCTTGTGTATTTTAAAGACATCTCTGTTATTTAAATAAGTAAATATGAATAATAATAACAATGCTTCTCACTGTCTAAGAAAGATAGTAAAGTCTAAAGCATACCTGGTCAAAAACTGGGTGATGATACCTGAGGGTCTGTTAAGCATCATGGCCTGGAAAGTCAGTGATGGAAGATTCACAATTGCAGAGCATTGCTTCTCCCTAATTGAACACTATAGTTCCAGGGCAGATTATTTACCCCTTTTCCACTCTCTTTACCTGAGAACTTTCAACTACTGCTTCCTTAATATATTGTCCAGTCTTATCTTGCATCTCCTTCTCCTTGTTCTATCCCAGCACCCAAACAGAAAATCAAACACTGTTGTCTGTGTTGTTTGTATTTCCTTTTGCTCCCACCATCATCATGGGTTATCTTATTCATTTTAACAATTAATTGCATTTACCATTTGTTTTTAAATTGAGTCCTCCTCACATCCTGCTTTATTTCAATTATTTGCTTCGGGGTTGTGTGAAACAATCTTTAACAATGAGAGTTGTATGACTCTGTCTTCACAACAGTTGCTGCTCATTTTCCCTCCCATCTTTCTCTTTCCCACCCACCTACACATGAGATAAATTCATTAGATTATGACTTTATCCTTATTGCAAATATTTTCACTACTGGGGAGATACATGGAGGCACAAACCACGTAACAGCATTGGGGACAAGAAGAAACAGCACACAAGCTGACAGATACTATGCAACCTTTCTGTATAGGATTTATACATGTTATCTTGTCTCGACAAAACAGCTGGCAGAAACAGTTTGAGGAAAGAAATGCTGGCTTTGGCTCATAGTTTCATTCCATCACAGTAAAAAGAGTGTGGAAGAATTTACAGCAGCCAGAAAATGTAATGGAAGTGTTTGATGTGCCTCATATATTGGTGGATCATGAAACAGAGACAAGACCAGAACCAGGCATACACTATAATCTTCAAGGTCTTGTTTCCTTTGACTCATGCCTAAAAGGATGGCCCAAATTCTCTGTTTCCTTGACCTCCCAAGACAATTCCATGAGCTAAGGAACAAGTATTCAAACATGTGACCCAATGGGTGTTGTTTTGTATTCAAACCAGAGCAGTAGCTCTGCCATCTAGGTTTCTGTGAGTACAAATTATGGTGTTGGCATAGAAACAAAACCACCTAGTTTGTCAAAATCAATCAGCTTCATTCAGAGTTGAGTGATGAATATCATCTTACACTGCCTGTTTCCTAAACAAAGTCTCACATATTACAGATGATGACTGGTATATTCTGAAAAGATCTTTCCCTTTCTGTTTTATAGATATGTACTACTCCATTATAAAGATTAGACATGTCAGAATTCTTTTAATTATTGTTTTATTATGGACTCCCAGGCAGTCTCCAATATTTTATAGTGATAATGAAGAAAATTTGGAGAGATTCCCTAGGAAAGAATTTTGTTTTTTATCTTCAGAAAATAACATAGAAAATCTGAAAGGACTCCAAGAATTCCAAACTCTAAATACTTGCATCTACTGCCTTAAGAGCTACGGACTAGGAACAATTGGTGACAATGGATCAATAGGTTCTTCAGGCTCTGTGCCTATTATAGAAAGCATCCAAAGCTCAGCTTAACTGTTGAAAAGACAAGTAGACAAAGAGAGGACTGGGCTGAGGCAAACTGTACAGTGAAGGCACAGAACTATCAGAAAGAAAGATCTAGCTCACAGCTAATAGTAGATTCAAGTAGATGTCATAGGGAAAAATGCAGTAATAAGTGTCAGACTGGCCTAGGAGATAAAGCAAGGTTTAATGGATGAAGAAAAATCCTTCTTCAAATGTCTTCCTCTTTCAATGTAAACATGTGGTCTACAAGGAAGAACAGACCCTTTGTGAATTTGAGAAGAATGATCCCTGTCAGTGATGTTAGATTTAAAACTGACTGAATACTGCATGACCAAGATTATTGTACTAATTATATTTTGCTGTGTTATATATTATTCAAGAGCTCGGTGGCTCAATACTGTATTGCATGTGTTGCCTTAAGGTTTATATAAGGTCATAATTCAGGAGGTGCTTTTGTTTGGCATTTGAACTGTGGACTTCACATTAAACAACCAATATTTACAATATCTGATGACCTTATGGGAGCTTCAGACTCCAACTTCCAATTTTCTTCAAATGGCTGCTGTCAGGACGCTTGACTTCCTCTGTAGATGTTGCTGTGGGCCTTAGTTCCTTGGCATGTGCCCTTATTCTGATGTAGGAGGGTCATCTGTCTATGTGTTACTTTCATTGGTTAATAAAGAAACTGCCTTG
>LOEQ01008165.1:74183-92465 GCA_001685075.1 Bramus lutescens
GCGGGAGCTGGGCAGGACGAAAAGCAGGGCCCGCTCCTCTCCCTCATTACAACATTATTCTAGGGTTTTTTTTCCTTATACATCCTGAAACACTTGACTTCTTGGGAGAGCAGCACAGAAGGGAGAAAGCATGATGCCCTAATCTCCCAATCTCTGGAATTACACACTATCGGTTCACCAAATTAATTTGATCAAGGCAAATCACTAAAGAAGACTACACTCAAAGGGAAGAGAAACAGGATTGACTTCTAAAATGAGTAGCTTTGGAATAAACTACTAGTTCCAGAGCTTTCAAGTCTATCACTTCACCATGCTGCAGAAGGACGGCGAAGCAAAGGGATGATATCAGCAACTCAAGAAACATTTCTGACATCTTTGTTTACATCCTGTAGGAAGTTCCATATAAGGGCAGGCATAAAGAACACGATGAGATATGATTGACTACTCCATAAAACACAGTATTGGAATAAATGGAAATAATGGAGTCTCATGTTCAACACCTAACCTGGGAATTCAGCTTTGGAAGCCCCAAGGAAAGATGGTGAGAATCAGATGTCCTAGGTGAAACATAGGTTCCAAACCATAAGCAATATGCCAGCTGGCATTCAAGTAACTTCTCTGTACCTCAGTTACCCAATCATTTGAAAGCAAACAACAGTACCTACATCTTAGGGTTGATGGGAGAGTGAGTACATCAGAGCTGTTAAACCTAACCTAACAACCCATGCTCACTTTGGCAGCACATACACTAAAATTGAAATGATAAACTAACATCACTGTTACTAATGCTATTGTTGTAATTTCTGGTACTTTATTCTGTTACTATATTTGCTTTTCTTTTTGGTAGAAAAAGGGGACATTGACTTTTTTAATGTCAATGTATTATTAATTCCAGATAATCCTTTATTAAGTCCTTGGGCTACTTGAGAGTTATGTTATGAGAAAGTAAGCAAAGAACTTTTCAACCTTTAGTCTCTTGAAAACATGAATATCTCAAAGAAGAAATTCAATTTGTGTGCAAAGTTCAAAACTAAAGATGGAAAACACTATTTCATGAGGGTGAATCATGCCTCAGCAATTAAAAAGTTGCAGGACCTGTGTTCTAATCCTCAGACCCTTTTAAAAGTCAAGCATGCCCAGATAGGTGTTTTGAAACATGTAGATCCCAGGAGAATGCTGGACATTCAACATAGCTGAAAAGACCATCTTAAGGTTTAGCAAGAGACCTTGTCTCAAAAAAAAAAAAGGAAAAGAAAAAGCATAGGGAAGAGACCCTTTGTCCTCCTCTGAACTCTAAATGCAAGCACTGTGTGAGCACACACACACACACACACACACACACAAACACAGTCACACTATGCCCACAATGTGCTTCCAAATGTATAAATATATCTAAATAGAAAGACTTCTGGCATTTAAACAAATGGTTTATTATTCTGAATCTAGAGAAAGATGTATAATTACTGATCACTCTGAGTCCACTCTGGATGAAACTGTTGAGGATATAGAATTTAAGTAAGGCTCATGGTGCCTTTTGTTTCCTCGTAGAAACAGTCATGCTGCCTGGCTCTCTGCCTCTCTCTCAATGCTTCCCATCCCCTGCAACCTCCTCAAGAACACTCCAAATGTGTCTCATGGATCCTCTACGGCTCATTACCCAACGACTTAGCAGTGATGTGCTAAACTCTTCCACAGGGCTAGAATTTCTGTACCTGACAACCTTTGCAGAAGCTAAGCCATTCACAGCCAAGGAAGCTCAGACACCCTGTGAGTAATTACTACAGACACAAGAAAATGAACACTGACTTTTGTCTACACAATATTTTTTAGAAAGCTTGTCTCAACTGAGAATTTTACATGGAAACAAAATCAGATTAAAATATGGGCTGCCACTATTACTGAGAAAAATGTGGGATTTAAGCAGGAAATTTAGAAGTTAAAATTACACAACGCAATGGTAGCCCTCTTGATGGCTGGAGAGGTTGGGTGAACTTATTCTCTCCCTACAACAGCATCTTATGGGGAAACAAGCCAGAAGCTGGGCGATGTGACTTATCCATTGTGACCGTGGGCATAGTTCCAGAGCAAAACCAAAGACCTTTAGTTTGTGGCCCAGAGAGAAGTTTTCCTGTTGTTACAGGAAGGAAAAACAAACGCTCTCCTTTTCTTCAGCACCCAATCTTGGCAGAAACAGCAGTATGATGGCTTTGTGGAGATGGCATGACAAGAGGGCAGAGATCACGCAAAGCATGGGTATGGTGATGTGTGGATTGTCCCTCGTGCTCCCTTGCTGCTCTGGGGAGCTCAATTGTTCTTTCCAAGGGAGAAGTTTGACTCCCCTTTATAATTTCTCTTCATCTCACAGCAGTCAAGTGCTCATATTACACTCCCTGGAGATGGTAACACCATTACTGTTGCCTTTATCTGTCACTCCTCGCCAGTCCTTCATGATCTTAATTCTTCACAGATCTCTGTCTCTGAGTGGGGACTTGGAAATAGTCTTTTGCCCAATTCCAGATGGAACTTTGGTAATATTGTCAAAGTATTAATGCTTTAAAGTAATTTTCACTAAAATATTAATGGCTTCTACATAATAGTGTCATTGTAAATGTAGCAATTCGGTGCTTGAATTCCATCCCATAGAGACACAGTGACATGTTCCTCTGAAAAGTCACTTCAGAAGGTTGTGTGTATGGCATCACTTTATGGTACCTTTCAAAATGGGGAATCAACCTCAGTGTTACAGAACTGAGGTGCTGTTAGATGTCTTAGCAAACGAAAGTAATTATAAAAGGGGGGACGACGATGCAGCTCAGTTGTAGAGTGCTTGCCTACCTGCACAGTGTTCTGGGCTCAGTTGCCAATGCTACAGAAGTAGGCGCTGTGTTTAATGTCTGTGTTCCAGCACACGGGATTAGAAGCAGGAGAATCCAATTATCATGTCCACCCTTTCAATATCTAGATAATCTTATGAAGGAGCCCATAAACTAAAGGCATTATCAACACTTGCTTTTAGATTATAAATAATAAAGACACAACCTCACATCTCTGCTGAATTTTCTTGAGTAATTGACTAAGTGTTGTTGCTTTATTTGATGCGTGTTACTAAATTGGAAGGAAAATGCTTGCACCACAGGCTGTAATCTCCTTGCATTTAACTCATGTAAAGCACCCTGGCTCTCTGCTCTGCTCCATGGCCTTTTAGGCATAGCACTTTGAACTCAAAGGGTGGTATGCTCTAAGTTTGAGTTTCTAAATCATCAATCAATTAAATGGTGAACATCTGCCTGCTCTAATCTGTGGTCTTGAGAATTGAAATGAGTAAACCAAACCTGTTGTGTTCTTATTCTCACTGGAGTGTGACTTGCTAACTTCGGAAGGATTTCGTGTGTTACTCAGGGAAGCTCCCTCTTAAAGGAAGCAGAAGTCACTTTTGTCACTCCTCAAGGGAAGTAAAGGTTTCACTGGAGTAACACCAGCTGACAACACAAAATTGGCTGTGGAAGTGTCAAAGAGAATCAGCTTCAAAACTAAGAATTCAAAGGTAAGGTCCAGAAGCCAGCACTGAGCATTTACTCATATTGATATGTAAAAGAAGAACACTTTTTGACTAGTAGTTCCTAACTTATAAGTTCACTACAAACTGCATTATGACTTTTTTTCAATTTAGTCTAGAAAATGTTCTCCACAATCCTCAACCCTAAAGAAGCTAAGTAACAAGGTGAACCCTGAGAGAAATATATATATTTCCTCTTAGGAAAGGGAAATAGACAAGATCTCCTGACAAACTTGGGAGCATGGGGGAGGAGGTGGAAGAAGGGAGGGCAGAATAGGATGAGGAGGCCAGAAGGGAGGGGGAAGGAGAACTTGAGGGAACAATGGGATAGTCAAGATGGGAGAAGAACAGAGACGGAGAGCAAGGAAAGATACATTTTGATAAAGGAGCAATTATGGGGCTAGCAAGAAACCTGGCACTAGAGAAATTCTCACAAATCCACATGAATGCTAAGACCCTAAGCAATAGAGTATTGGGTGCCCAAACTGGCCTTGCCCTATAGTCTGATTGATGACTTGGAAAAAGAGGCTGAGACCCACAGCAGAGCACGGAGCTGAGCTCTCAAAGTCCAGCTGGAGTGAGAGGAGTTAAGCAAAGAGGTCATGACCATGATGGGGACACCCACTGAAACAGCTTACTTGAACTAATGGGAGCTCACTAACTCCAGCCGGACAGGGAAAGAACCAGCATAAGACCAAACTAGACCCTCTGAACGTGGGTGACAGTTGTATGGCTGGGGCAGACTGAGTGGTCACTGACAGTGGCGCCAGGATTTATCCCTACTGCTTGTACTGGCCTTTTGGAACCCATTCTCTTTGGGTGGATACCTTGCTCTGCCTAGATATAGTAGGGAGGACCTTGATCCTTCGTCAAAGCAATGTGCCTTACACTCTCTGAGGAGTGGATGGGGGTGAATAGGGGGCAAGGTGAAGGGAATTGGAGGAGAGGAGGGAGTGGGAATTGAGATTGGTATGTAAAATGGAAAAAATATAGTTTGCTTTCTGTTTTAAAAAAAGAAAGCAAAAAAAGAAAAAAAAAGGTTCTTGATGTGATGAATAAAATATCCCCGGTTTCATTTCTCACTGTAAAATCCTTTCTGATTAAGTAAATGAACAGGTATTCCAAACCAGAAGAACCCATTCTGAGAATCCCACAGCTTAGCTTAGATGGTAATCATTGGGCAGGACTAGAGAATTCATCAAAGGCAACACAAGCTGTGGACCTTCTCTGGGAGAAAGAAGAGAATAATTCTTGTTTTGTATGTTATCACAAATCAAGGGCATGAGGGCAAAATGCTGCAAAACTTAAAGAGTTATAAATAAATAAATAAATAAATAAATAAATAAATAAATAAATAAATAAATAGCAAGATGTTTTGGTGATTAAGAGCACTAGCTACTCTTCCGGAAGACTTGGGGTTCAATTCCTAACACACATGGTGGCTGTAACTTCAGGCTCAGGGGAATCTGTCCTTTACAGCTTCTGAAGACACTGCACATACATGGCCATGGCCACAGACAAAGATGCAGAGAAAACACCTATACCCCTAGAAAAGAAAAGAAAAGAAAGAAAAGAAAAGAAAATAGAATCAGGGAAACTAAGAAACAGAGACTGGAGACAGTGAGAGGTACCAGGGTGAGTGTATCAACCTCTCTTTAAAGTCCAGGCAAGAGCTAATTATTATTTTTAATCTCATTTAGCTTTTACTTAGTAAACTTCAGTGAATTCCTCTAAAACTATCATCAAGATTTTAATCTTCAATACATAAGCCCAACATGCCTTATATAATAAAAAATAATATTCTTCATAATATTCCATAAAATAATTAATAAGGCCTTAACAAAATTATTCCTATGGGATGTCTATTTGCAAAATGGAAACCTGGGTCTTATTTCATGGTAATTCACATTTACTGTGAAATAGTTTAATAATTTCATTTTCAAAAAAAGAATCCCTTCAAAGACTAAAGTAAAACTTAGGCCTGAAATGATCTTGAAAATACAATGTCTTTGACTAAAGGGGCCAATTCTACTAGTGGGCTTTTAATCATTTAAAGCAGTAAGGAGTTTCTGCTTCATTTTCAACAGGACAAGGCAGCATTAAAGCTAGACCATTCCATCAGAGAAACTTGATTATGCTCACCAGGTTTTAAATTATGCATATGATTGGTGACACAAATACATGTTTAAGTGGTTGCAAATTTAAAAAATCAATATTCCCAAAGAACTAAAATTATGCCCAATCATAAATAAAAATTAATTCACCTGCATATTTTGATCTAAAACTTATCCTAGAAGAGAAATATCTTTTTGCATCAACTTGTATTCATTATATTTCATACAAATATAGCTCAAATCAAACACAAACCTATTCTGTTTATATATATATATATATATATATATGCACACTCTCTTCCATGTCCTTTGCTTTTGCAGATGATTTGGAGTGAGATGTGTGAGATATGGATTGCCATGTTGCAGGGAACCTACAGCATCCAGGACCCATTGTTCCCAAGGGAAATGAAGCCTATATGGGAATGTTCTGGTGTGCTTTGCACGGAATGTGGAAAATAGCATATGTCGCTACTGTACGGTGCACAACAGACAATTATGATTCAACTGTCCAAATTATAATCAGTTTGACAAATGTCCACAAACGTCTTCATTCTATTTTATATTTTCCCTAAGACAAGGCAATCACACAACCAGACAATTCCATCAGGGAAGCTTGTTAGCTGCTTAGTCTGTTAAACCCTGGTTGCCATAGCATCTAGAGTTGAAAAAGCTGCAGATTGGCATGAAAAAGCATGTCGACAATTGCCCTGTCACAGCATGCAAGCCAGGTCTGCTCAAAGGCAGCACACTACAAGTTTTCTTTCCCAGTTTGCACTACCCCATGCTGTTTAATAATATCCATTTACTGGTATTGGGATTGATCTAGCGCAGTGTAAAATTCACATCTAGTGAGACTTTGCTTTTCACATGGAGTGAATTCTTTAACGAACGAGAGTGTGGCAATTAATTTAGAAATGCAATACTGTATATTCTATGAGACATATATTTAGATTTAATAGAGAAACTATCGAAAATTTTAATGCTCTGTGTTTTAAAGAGCACAATAGTTTTACTTGGCAATCTTTCGGTTGACTTTCTCATCATTTCTGAAGCCTTGTTAGTCATACTTTGGTGATGATAGACAGCATTCAAATTACAGTACAGTAGTATATTTTTAAACATGTTTTAATCGTGCCATAGTCATTTCTTCTTCATATGTATGGTATAATTTAATTAAGGACATATATTTCTAAAATAACTATAATTTAATTAAAGATTAATATCATGAACACTGAAATTACAGTCTAGAGAGCAATGTATATCAATTTTTTTCCAAAGGGATTATATGCTTAATGGTGATAAATTACCACGTATTAATAAGAAAATGTAGGTTTCTACCAATGGAAATTCAAACCCCTGCCAACTCCCAGATTCACATCATCTATAGATTTGAAATAAAGGAAAGCGTGTTTACAAACAGCAGTTGTTAACTTACTGGAACTGCAAAAGCATTAAAAATACCAGTGGCAATTTTGAATTGGGTAATTATTTTGATTAAGAAGTTTATACTTATATTACTCAGATTTTGCCCATTGCCACCTATCCTAATGTTTCTTCAATTTAAGTGTTTTAATTCTAGAAAGAACAAAGTAACATGAAAATACACAACCCACTAAAGCAATATGGGTTTCAAATGCAAGGATTTTTCCATATTGTGTAAAATGCATGCCCATTGTTTTGTTTTTGTAGTATGACAAAGGCATTTTCGACTGTGGACTGGATGAGCTCATCATTTTGACTCTTTCACATAAAAAAGTTTATCTGCGGTTTATCACAACATGAGAAAACGGTGGATTGATAGGGAAATGCTGAGGCCGTGGTTCTTCTTCACTTTCTAGAGCTACTGACACCTCTTGCATTTTCTTTTTCCTTAACAAGTTTGCCAAATATTTTCAATAGAAAAATCAGAGCAAAAGAGGTTGACTTTTACACACACACACACATACACACACACACACACACGAAAAGGGTGATTAGGAATGCAGACTGGACCTCTCCAATCAGGAAATTTAAGCCCCTAATTTTCTAGGAATCCTCAAAATAAATTTCAAAATCTTGACATAAAACTTGGTTCACATATGGTGTCCATGAATGTGTTTTCTTATACCACATCTTCCAGTTTTTTTAAAAAAAAGAGAAAAGCTGTTTACTCGTTAAAGGTCTTTTTATAAGCTTTGATGACTCAAAAACACCTTCATTTTAACACATGGAATTTGGCAACGAGCATAACCATGCTACCATTTGAAAGACTTTGATATTTTGAAAAGAAGGGGATTAAAAACAACAACGATTGAGAATAAGTTGGCTCTGGTGTCTAGAACAAAAATTTCTCAAGTATGAATTTTAATGTGAAGACTTACAAGGGAAGTGTTTCTGCCAGAACACCATAACCTATCAAAACCCTAGTTATTGCAAATGAATAACAGCAAGTCATGCCACAGACTTTACCCTGGTGTAGCAAGTGAAAATATAGAGCCAAACATGTGGCAAAAAAAAAAAAGACATGGCAGTTTGGTAAATGTGTCCATCAAATGGAAAGGAAAGGTAGAGATAACGTATCTTCTAATTACGTTACCCAGAAAGGATGGGTTTAACCTTAGTGTTTATTTCTGCTCCTCATTTTTTTTAATTCATACTCAGCACTACACAAAGCAGTTCATGCTGAATTAAAACAGGCACTACCTTTGATTTTGTCTTAGGATACATGTACTAAGTCAAGTTCCGTAACCTAAAATCTGAGCCTCACAGAAACAAGAACAGATTTCTGTAACTAAGAGCACCTTGCCTACAGCCAGAACACCTAACAGTCCTCCACAAGGCCAAGGCTACCTCTGGACAATGATTTGAAAACATATCCTGGTCTTCGTAATCAGTCTGCATTCATATTACGAATTCCCAATGTATTTTAATTAATTATCTCTGAACTGCATTTTCTTTCTACACCAGACTGATTCTCTATTTTTGTATTCTAATATAGGGAAATAAGAGTGCTTTTCAGCTTTTTAGAACATGCTCATTAGATGCGATGACTAATACTGGATATGCTCTATAGACTATTTCATTTTGACTAGAGCCAAATTTTTAATTAAAATTATACAAAGAAAATGTCAATAACCCTCAAATCCCATAAAAAGTGAAAAGGAAGAAAACACTTTGACTTGTGATCAGAGGGAGTATCTTGCCATGACATGATTCCTTTCATGGTAAAATGTCACAGGGAAGATCCAACACACAGCGTTGTTTTATTTTTTAATATACCCAAGTCTCACTAATTTCCCTAGCGAAGCCCCGGCTTACAGGGAATGCAAGCTCCGTGTGAACACATGCATTCTTGGGTGAAGGCAGTTCTTGCTTCTCTGGGTGATTTGGCCTTGTTCTGAACCCTTCTTCACCTGACGGAAAGCGCATTAAGTGCTAGATGGGCACCACACCGCTGTCTCCATGCTTTAGCCTACAGCCGTGAATTTGCTACGATCTGTTTAATCAGCAGCGCATTGATTTTCCGCAGCTTTCCTTCATTTTAGCCCCATAGCAGGCTTCTGTAATTTCCTTTGGACAAAGTGTAACCAAACTGTGCTAAGTGATGTTGATTTGCAGGCAAAAGTAAAGGGGTAAATATAAATTAACAAGCTATAAACATTTTACAAGTGGGGAGTCAATAAAAACAGTGTCTGCAGTTTCTTTAAAAAAAAAATGATTTGAAGCAGATTGTTAACAAAGGTGTCCAAAGAAACTGACATGAGTCTGAGAATAATTTTTGCGCTTTGTGATTAAGAATTGATCAGTCTAAAAGCCTCAGATGCAACTGAATCACCCATAAGCTGCTGGCCTGAAAAGGCTCAGCAGGGGCTGGTATTTGTTTGTTAAACTCCCATGATTCCAAGTAGATAATTGGTCTGTGAAGTTCATGGCAGAATCTGAATTTGCTTTCTTGCTTCCCAGCTGGCTGAGCACTGGTTTATAGACTTCTGTGTACAAATTTAGCCAGCAGCAAACCTCACATCTTTAATATAAAAGGTGTTTTGTTGTGTTTTTCAGGTGCTGAGTGGAAAACCCACACTCCAGAAGCTCATTAAAAGGGCCAAGTTACAGTACAGGTTTATTTCTGTCACAGCATTTCTGAAAACAGTGACAAGGATTAATATGTTTCTTTAGTACTGGAAAAAGCCTGACACAATCCCTTGTGAATTTGATCATCTGTTTCATTGCCTGTAGAAGATCCAATCTCCTATTATATCTGAAAGTTACAGCTGTAGACTTCTGCGAGGATGGATTCATAAGCTACTGCAGAACCCTGGGGCAAAGCTAATCGTTTTATTCAGCATTCACTTATTTATTTATTAATTATTTCATATCTCTCCCTTATACTCTTTTACGACTCTCCCTCAAAGTGAAGATTGTCTTAGGTCTTGGCTTGCACAACACAAAAAGAGACATGGGTGGTTTATAGTCCTGAGAGTTTGAGAAAAGTTCCTGCGGACCAGAGTATTGGATAAATATCCACTCTATTTACACAATTATAACAGGTCTCATTTTACAGGCAGTAAAATGTAAGCTTCATATTTTTTAAAAAAGCAATAATGCCTTTCTGTTGTGTCTAGTTCTGTAACAATAGATATTATTAACTAGTGGATATTATGTTTCTCACATGATTTACCATGTGAGGCATGCAAACTTTAAGAAAATTTACAGTGTACCACAAAATGATTGTTTTACATTAAGTTAAATCTATTTGATATTTTTAAAACTGTAATTTTTGTAAATGTGCATTTCTCTATCATAAAACAAGCATGCTTTGGATTTGAGAACTCTTTACCCTCATCATTCTCCTCCTCTTCCTCCTTCATTTCTTAAGTTCATTGAAGAATGTTTATTCCTTACCTTTTTCTTTTATTATTTTGGAGATAGATGCAGCATTCAAATTTTAGGCACAAAAAATGTAGATTTTTTTTAAAATGTCATATAGAGTGTTGACCCCAAAGTTTTAGAAGCATGCACATGTAAAGGTTTGAATGCAAAGGTTCCAATGTCAAGATTCTTACTCACCCACACTTTATATTAATGGCAATGATGCCCAGATGGATGGGATGAAGTGTATCCATGCTTGCAGAAGTTGTGTTTCTGTTTCCTATACACCACACACATTCAACCCATAATATTTAATTCTAAATATAGAACAAAATTACATAGAGTCTTGTGTTCACCTATGAATGTGCTGTCTTCAAACAGTAAAATCAAAATCAAACTAGTAGTGAAAAAAAAACAGTCAAGCAAAACACACTCCATCCCTTCTGTTTCTCAAAACAGAATATTTTGCTTCATGTTATCTAACAACAGAGTCAACTACTGCAAGTAAAGATAAGAGGATACTTTCATGACAAGACAATAGCAAAATAGCAAAATAATTGATAGTACGATCATATACTTCAAAAATATTCAGCTGACATCATGTGAGTACTGTGCATCTGGAAAGGCCAACCAAGAAGGAGCCCATGAACCATGATGAAATGGCAACCACTGCTTTGTACTAAAGAGCCACATAGTCTGCACTCAAGCCTTTTCACAAAGTAAAGTGTTAACTCCAATGTTATTCATTAAAAAGAACACTCCATGGATGATTTGGTGGATACAGCTGCATTCCCATATGAATTTCTTCCCCTGAGCTTTGCTATTTTATTTTACTTGCATACATAATGGCAGCACCATTGTTTCTATCTATAATTTCTTTCAATGCCTTAATAAGACTTTCCCCCCCAACACCTTGGTTCAATAAAAATCATTTTAACCAAATGTTAGGCAGTGTTTCCTTCTGTTATGAACACTGATGGTTGCGTCATTATTGCATATAACACTTATCTCATAACATAAAGCATATAATAATGGCTATAGATAATTTGTATGTGAACATCATTTTCAATAAATTCAAAACATATGATTTGATGTTGAACCCTTTCTTTAAATTTAATTCACTGAGTACACACATATACAATTTTTTTAAAAAATAGTTTTTTTTACTTAATTGTGTATATTTTTACATGTATGCATGTATACATGTAATAAATAAAAATATAATTGTTTTATCTTTTAGCTAGCCTGGTTATTTCCCGAATTGAGCTAACTTCTAGAGTCGTCAGTGTCACTTTTTGAACCTTTTTATTCTTTAAACAATGCACATATTTTAGTTAACATTTTTTAGTTGTTAGGCTTATCATGTTAAATAAATGTGGTGTTCTATATGAATAAATAAACAATTGATGACTTAATAATGATTAAAACCCAGTACTCTTTGATATCAATAGTTGATACTGAAAGTTTTTGAATTCCAGGACTCGTAAATACTTATGTGATTATCTAAGCTTCATTTGGCTAGGTTGTTGATTCTTGAGGACAGGGTCATTCTCTTAAATAACTTTAATCAACATTGAACACATATTGACTACTCAGTGAATATTCATTAATTTTAATTAATTGAAACATTCATGATATATATTGTCAATAAATGTTGCCTTCCTTTGTAGATTGTATCAATTCTTGCTACTTATGATAAAGGTCTTGGTGTTCAGGTCAGAGTCATGCCATAATTGCAAATTATTGCTCATTACATTTATTGTGTCTTCTAATGAATTAAAAGTCAGAAAAGGCTGTTGCCAGGTCATTTTAAAAATGTTATGTTACATTTCTGTGAGTTTGAGGTGAGTCTGGTCTGCATAGTCAGTTCCAGGACAGCATAGTCAAAGATACACAGAAAAACCGGGTCTCAGGGGAAAAAAGTTATGTTAATAAAAGAAGGTTAATATTTTTGTTTGTTTGGGTTTTTTTCTGTTTTTCAAGACAAGGTTTCTCTGTGTAACAGCTTTAAAATGTCCTCGAACTTGCTTTACAGACCAAACTGGCATAGAACTCACAGAGATCTGCCTGCTTCTACTTCCCAAGTGCTTGGATTGAGGGTGTGCACCACCACCATCTAACTGGAAGTTAATATTTTAAGTGTGGGAAAATAACAGAAATTTCAAGTACTGCCATCTTTTATTGTCTTGCTAAGTCTATAAAATATAGATCCTTGTGAAATATTAATAAACATGAACATAAATATAAGAAAAATGCTACAAAGAATGATTGGTATAGGTTTATGAGAGCATTAATCAACCACTTCATTCATTAGAAATTGCATATAAAAATATAATATTGCAATTTTGAAGCTGCTTAATTTGAGTAAGTAAACACCGGGGCCTTATATTTATTATGGAAATCAATACCAAAAGGAGACTGAGATAGATCTGGTTTGTTCAAACAAACCTTGATACCACCCTAGGCATTAGCCGTTAAAAATGATCAAATATTTCAAATTGCAAAGAACTCCTTAATGGAAAAAAAGAACAAATATTTTTCACATTGAAATTAGAAGAACATCCTCAAAACATCCCCATGTTTACTTTTCAGTTGTCTCAGGTTTGAATATTTTTCTGCCAGTTTTGGCTCTCAGATATTCAATTCTAGAGCAATGGGCATTGAACTAAGTTTCCTAGCTGTATAACAAATCTGAGTCAAATTCCTAAAATAACAAAATTTATTCCAACAGTGTAAATCAGACACTTTAAAAATGCTATTTCTTTAGAATGATTAATGAGTGACATCTTTGTTGACTTCTCTTTGCCATTAAGTGGTGGTCCCAAGTTTATGTTGATAAGAAACTGTTGTGGGAAATAAATGCAAGGCTAAGCTTCATCCATGTAACTTTTAGCTTTTTCTGAAGTGGAGATGGTGCTTTGTTCCCTCAATTCCCTTTATTCTAAGTCATAATGCACCTTTCCCCCAAACATATTCAAACTGTTGAATCAGATATACACTCTAATGCACTGAAGAGGAGCTGCCCTGAGTTCAAACAACTTCTGAAAGTTAAAAATAAGCTAATGATTGATTGTCTGTGAATAAAGGATGTTGCAGATCACAGTGTTTTGTGGAGACATTGAATAAAGTGAATAATCTGTGCTTTCTCATCTCATTCTTACGCTTCTACCACGATTTTAAGCTCTTTTATGTCTGAATATCAAATACATGACTCTATTCAGGTTTTTCTTAACATTTATACAAAGGATATGCATCCAATTAGCAGAGGTGTCATCGGTGTAGGTGATGTATCCAGGGAAATTTGATAATTACAATACCAAGAGAAGAATAAATATTTACATATGGTATACAAATATATTTACATCATGACCAAGTATAATATCATAGATGGAGTGCTTAAATTGAAAGAGCCTCTTTGTTCACCAATAGCTGATTGCCTTTTTTGATGACTTATTTGGAAATTATAGTTATCAGGCTAATTGGTTCTTCTTGTAGTGAGCTATTTCTTTAGGGAGGAAATTATAAGAGGGTGGTGACACTAGTGATTACCAATTTGGTCAAGAATATTTATTAAGCTTATAATTTATAAATAGAATGTTGTACTGAGTATTGTATGCAAATAATAAAATAATTAGTGTAGGGATTTTAGGATTCTGACCTCCAAAGCATTTTTACTTTATTGGAGAGCTGGAACTTATATCAAGGACACAGAGAGGGGATACATTCATTAACTGGACTTGGATACATATCAAAAAAAAGCCACACCAATTGGGGGCATAACCAAATGCAGTGAGATTGGTAAAAACATTCAAAAATCATTTTAGGCTGAGTTTTGAAATAGTTAAAAATAATTTACTTATAACATAATGAAAGGGGCTTTGTTCACACTAAGATTTCATGTAGAAGACTAGTAGTTAATTTCTATAAGAACTAGAATAGAAAATCACTTGTCAGACAATCATGAAAGCATACTTATCATCTAGAAACACTCTGTGTTCTGAAGCTCTGAATCAGGAACTCTGAAATACCATCGATGTCCTGGTTCCCCCTTTCCGCTCCATGATTCAAAGTGTGTAGGTCTAGAACTCAGTCACAGTCCTCAGCCCACGGTGCAGCACTGGGACTGTACTCCAGGACAGAAGACAAGAAAGCGGGAAGATGAGCCTGGACTTTCTGAAAAGCTGCTGTGGGAAACTCACCCTGCAATGTCTTGTGGCACCATGTGGTCCAAGCTGGACAATGACGACAAAGGAGTCTCTTGCAGCTTTTCTGTTACTATGCCAGAACTGTGTAGGGAGGAAGTTGAAGATGACAGTAGGACACACTTTAGGTAAAGCAGGGGAAAGAGGTGCTTATTTGGGAATCTCTAAATGAGAGTGAGGTAGTGCTTCAGAAACCTTGCAGCTGTTCAACTGCAATAACTAACAGAGATTGTCTTACCAGTGGTGACAACATAAATCTATTCAGATAAGCTTGGAAAATACACTTGGACATGGAAATGTGGAATTAAACAGCTGAGACACGTCAATTCAAGTAATTGTCTATATGTTCTTGAAGTGGTAAAAAAAAAAGGATTACCTGAGGGAGCTTTCTCAAACATTATGAATGAAAATGTGAGACTCAAGATAGGTGTGTGGTTGGGGGAGAAGGGAGGGGAGGAGGAAGAAAGAATGAATGAATCTAGATTTGTGGTTATTTAGCTCTCAGTCCATAGTTAGAGTGGAAAAGATGGATATAAGTGAAAAAATGTGAAATTTTTTAACTAAGAAGGCACCATTACAGGGACAAGTGGAAGGAATAAGGGCTGACTCTTTGCTTTTATAATAGGTAAGTTTTGTAACAGAGTCTAGCTTTGTCTCTTCCAAAGAGACAGATACAGAAATAAAAACATTGTAGTAGTTCACTGGACATCCCTTTAGGGGGCGCATGCATACACACACACACACACACACACACACACACACGCACACACACACACACACAAACTTTACTTATCTTAATTAATAGGAGCTCTATTTGCCCAAATTGAAATGATGGAACTCATGTCTTTTGTAAATACTCTTATTCCATCAGCAGCAATTTATTAAAAAAATGTCTTCCAATAATATTTCTTAAAGTTGACACTTTGTTCCCGTCTTCACTGCTGTCATTCAGTCTAGGCCTTTGAGGCAATGTTTCATTATCACACACTACTTGCCCTCTTAATATGGTGTCCCCCTGACAACCAGTAAACGTAACTGTGCTATTTGCATGCTTAAACCAGTTGGATAACTGACCCCACTACTTCATCGCATTAACACATTCCTGTTTTGGAACTGTGTTGAGAACATGCCTGCCTGAATAAACACGCCTTTACCCTTTGTCCTCCCCTAGGAAGCTGCACCCATGAGGCTGTCCCCTTAGCGCAGGTCTTCATAGACCAGCCCATCTAGAAGGGTACCTGGTCACAAGCACCTAAGCATTATGTATCTCTACAGTATCACTCACTTCCATTTTCAATTTCCTGCCACAGAACCACTTGCTCCGAAGAGCACACAATTGGGTTTGAAATGGAATTAGAAAGGAATTATGGAATCCGTTACTACAGAATCTAGTAGAAGACATGAGTTAATTTACTCAGGACAGTCTTAGTTTACCTCTATAGCTTCAACCTCTTTAGAAACCAGGCTCCCTCCCTTCCTCTCTCAAAAGAAGTCACTAACTGGAAAATTAGATGGCAAATTATGTAGTCAAAAATACTCAGGAGCCATACATACATGGAGTTCCTTTAAGACAGATTAATGTAGAATCTCTGATAGTTTTATACCACCTTAACTTGCTCCTGTGAAATACAGGAGAACTCAGATGTTTTCCAAAGTCAGGAGGCCTCAAGGGGATTAATGTGGACTTTTCCACCAGCTGCTTCAGTGACTTTGCAGTAAGCAATCATCAAGGGAGCACAGCCTGAGCTCCTGCAGAAGTATTTGGCATAAAGCAATAACACTGCTACTTCTGATGCAAGAACAGCACGTACTTCACTGAATCATCTCGTCAAACCAGAGATGGAAGGAGTCCCAGAATGCCAGCTGGGCTAGGCTCCTGCTTCAGGAAGCTAAATAAAAACTTGATCTTATGTCTGAGAGTGCTGTCTTACTATGCAGGTAAAATCAGCCACATGAACACTGTATGACATGAATGAACCAAGCCATGTGCCTGCATGGCAGCATTACTACTGTGTTTGCAGAGATGGATCTGATAATTTCTTTCTTACCTTCCAAAGGACTTATTCCAGCTGTGGATTAGTACAGCAATTTGAAAAAGAAAAAGACTTTTGACTTCTTCTCTTTGGTGAGCTTTATTGTGATTTTGTTGTTAGAATTGGTGCAGTATTTAGCATAAGTATTGCTTGAAGACTTGTGCAAAAATAAACAAAGATTTCACAAAATACCTTTGGGAAGTAGAGTTTATATAATTATTTCTGTTTTGTGGGGGATGAATGTAGGTCTCAGTAAGGTTAATCAACTTCTTCAAATTACCTAAATAGGAATTTAAATCACACTTAGGCCTGCCCTGCCAATCACAGAGCTGTTCTTAGTCACTGTGCTGTGCTCTGTGCCTGTTGTTACTTAGTACAGACACATCGATTTGACTGAACAGGAAAATAAAGAATATATAAAACCTACAGCTAAGAGATAACTGGTCTATTTTTTCTATTAATTAAAATTAGCTATATTTGTACAATAAAAGTTATATTGTCTAACAATTTTTAATAACATCTTACAAATCTATCTCACTTGTTTCACATATTTTCACTATTGGTAATGCTTTCTTGGGTCTAAAAGTAGCATCATTCCCCAAATGGAAGGAAATGGGATTATAACAGTTATTCTTCCCCTCGCTATGCCCCTTTCTGTGGTTTTTTGAGACGAGTACTTACTCTATACCTAGGTAGGCCTTGAATTCCCAGCTATGATCCTGCCTCAGCTCTTCATGTGCTGATGTTACAGGCGTGAGCAAGCATTCCTGAGTAGAAGGTCTCTAATCCAAACTCACTAATTAATCCCTTCAAATTATTCCCATTTTCCAACAATAAAGTGAAGGCCAAGACAATTCAAACGCTCTAAATGAGATTACGCACAAATCAGACAAGGCTAGAAATTATCCACACATAATTTTTGCCTCCAGAATGTGTTAATTTCTTTTTCAGTTCTCTCTCCTGCAAAAGTTGATTATTAAGAAATGACTTTCCTCCGATTTATGGGCTGTTTTTTGTTGTTATGATGCTTACTTAGAAAATATAGTTAGTTTCACTATTTTCTTTAACTGAAAATAGTTCTTTTCATACAATATATTCTGATTATGGTTTCGCCACCCTTGAACTCCTCTAAGATTCTCCCCATTTTCCCTGCTACTGATCCACACACTTTCAGTCTCTCGCTAGAAAACAAGCAGGCATCTGAAGAAGAATAATAAAATAAAATGACATCAAAGCAAAATCAAAAAGGAATGGTATAGGACAAAACAAACAGAAGAAAAACAGCCAAAGGAAAAAAATATGGAAAACATATATAAACACAGAAACGCATCCATTTGTACACATAGGAGTCCCATAAAAATGCAAAACTGAAAGTCATAATATATACTCAAAAGACCTATGAGGTTAAAAAAAGAAGTCTAGACAAAACATTATGAGACAAAGAGCATCCCAAGACACCATTGGGCTGTTTTTATGTTGACTATTGATGTAGGAGGGTCATCTGTCTATGTGTTACTTTCATTGGTTAA
>LOEQ01008166.1:6638-18213 GCA_001685075.1 Bramus lutescens
TCACCCACGTACGAGTCTTTCTGGCCCATGCCCACCATGACGCCCTGGTGTCGGGGGCGCCCAACGATGGACAGGAACATGGCCCTGGGGGTGTCTTCGCCAACAAAGCCAGTTTTGCACATGCCGAAGCCATCGTCAATGACGAGAGCGGTGATTTCTTCTTCCATTGCGATCAGCAAAGGCCCGGGAGACAGAGCAGCCGGAAGCCACACAGCGCAAACCAGCAGCAGAGTGTGAGCATAATCCAAGTTTTCATGTGTGGGTTATTGAAAAAATCAAATGTTTGACCACAGTTGACTTCTGCACCTTTTCTCTCTCTGGCTTTTACTCACCCTACACACACATATGCACAACATATGCTCACATACATGGCAAATATCGTTTGTACCCCTGGATGTAACTCAGAGTTCCCTTCAGGTCCATTTAAGTCCTTGTAAAAATACATGTTACGTTCTAGACACCCCTAAGTTCTGCTCAAATCCTGCTTCTTCAAGAGGTAGATTCAAAAAGGAGACCCTTTATTTTTAATAATACATGTTGGCCTTATTGTATTTAATATATCTTTACTTCTATAAGACATGAGATCACATGAGATATATTCTGATCCCAAGAAAAAAAAAAGAGTCCCTCTTTCCCCTTGATAGCCAGCCTATTTTTCAGAGGCAAAGAGACTACTGGCCTAGATAGACTAACGTGGCTTTATTACCTCCCTGTCTGCACTTCCAGGTGTTATTAGTGCACATCACTCCATTATATAACCTCCAAATAACCTCTAAAGGTATTCTCTCTTTCATACCTAAGAATACCAGAGGCCACTGTGATATGAGGGTTAGGCAGCAGTTATTCCTCACAGACTCTCCACAAGACCCAGAAGTAAAACATGATCAAGGGAGGCACATAAGGTAGGAAACAGTGGGTAAAGAGGTTTATTGCTCATCACAAATGAACGAAGGAGATTCTAGCATTGTTTTTCTTTATTATATTTTTGTTATCATTTTCCAAACAGGTCATCCTAGAGGTTTGTATTAGGACAAAGTCCTTCAAAAAGGCCATTTGTAGATGTCCATTTCTTCTTTACCCTTGTTTACAAGGCCACATAGTATTTCTTTTTCAGCTTGGTGAGAGGCCCCATGAGGCCAAAGCCTTCCAGGATAATTCTGGTGGCATGAATTCAGTAACTGGAAGACGAGGAACTGAACGTAGAAACAAGGTCCGAACTGCTGAGCTCAGTTCCTCGTCTTCCAGTGTTCACTGAACAGAAACAATGCATTTTTCTAACCATTTGTTATTGAATTAGTGTTATAAAACGATATTAAGTTTACTAAATTCTTCAAGGTTTACAATCTCATTAAGAGAGCATGACACAAATACAGATAAATGTCAGAGATCAGGAAATTTGAACAAGGAATCTAATAAGGATGAAAGTGAGACTCAGTGCTCTGAAGATGTAACTGCATCCTAATGGATCTGTTTCCAGCCTTGCCTTTCTGGCTCAAGACTCCCTCAACAGCACATCATATTACAAAAGAAATCGTCTGACTGCCATTTCCATTCATGAAGTTCTTCACTGTGGCCCTACCCTTGCTAGCAAACAGTTCTAATTTATTGTCTTTAAAAATATGATGTGTTTGGAGAGAAACAAACTCAAAGCCGCTTCCTCCCCAGCACCAGAACATCACTCCACTACCACCAGCTATGGCTCGTTTTCTTGACTTAATTACACATTGACTTTAATGGGCCCTGCTCTCTGCCTACCCAACTCACCTATGTACTACGTTACTGAAAATATTTAAAATTTTCAAGTTTAAACCTGCGTGACTGTCCCTATTTGCTTCTATCCCATCGCTGTTGAAGATGACTACTTTGAAATGTCTGTGTTGGTCTTTGAAAGCATGAGTACATACATTCATTGGATACCTGCACAAGACTGGACCCTTCAGTGTTCCCTCACGGTCTGAGGAGGGGTCCATGAGATCCCACACTTTCCTGAGGAGCTTTTGACTGTTAATGGCTGCTCTGGGAGGGCATGCCATTTACTTCTGTGATATACTACTGAGGAATTAGTTGTGGAGAAAGGGATCAGAGGAGAAGGAAGTGGAATAACGGAGCTACATGGGTGAATATAATCACCATAGGTTGCATATATGTATGAAACCGTCAAATAAAATCTGTGATCCTGGTTCATGGTTCCATGTTTTGCTAGATGCCATATATGGGACTCTTAGTTCTCTTGTTCATTCTGTAGTCCTTCTCAAGCTTTGGTTTATCACACCAGGACTGATTCCTGCCTCACTGACTTCTGATTTCCATTCTCCAAGAAAAAAAAGTGAAGGAAGGTAGGAAACATTATTATCAAGATTGAGTTATAATAAAATGATAGAAGGTTCTAGATTAATTTATATAGCTCATTTAAGATGGGTTTTTAGAGTAAAGAATAACAAATAATTCTAATTTCTTAAAATAAGAAATAGATTTTTGTGGTTTGATATATATGATGTACTTACTTGTCTGTGCGTGTTCAAATATGTGTGAGTGTTCCTATGTAAATGGCATAGTGCCGTGTGGAGGCTAGTGGACAGCCTGGCACCTCGGTCCTTGCCTTCCACCTGTTTTGAAACAGGGTCTCTGTGTCTGTGGCATGTGAACTTGGGGGAATTTTCCTACATCCATTCTCCATCTCTGGTTAGGTATGCTGGATTACAGATGTGCACTGCTCCATGAGGCTTCACCTGGCTTCTGAATCTGAACTCCAGTCCCCATGCTTTCAGAGTGCTTTATTCTGGGACTCGGAATCACAGCACCCAGAAATCCCTAATTATAGGGATATTTGTGGACAGCCAGACCCACCTCTCTTATAATAAGTTAGTAGGAAATTACTTCAGGGCAGGGAAAATATGCCTGCTGCTTTTCCAGAGGACCAGAGTTCAGCTCTTAGAAGCCAAGTTGGGCAGTTTACAGCTTGCTGTCTATAACTTCAGTACCAAGGGATCTAACGCCCTCTTCTGGCCTTTGTGGGTACCCTACATACTTGGCATTTATACACATACAGTAAATAAAATTTTATTTAAAAAGATATTGTCTCATGACGATCATAAAACACTGGTACTAAGAAGGCATGAATAAATTCTCTAAAATCTCTCTGGCTAACAGTTCTATTATTCACTACCAGATGTGGTTAAAGAAAGAATTACCAACTCAAGACCTACTACACTGTATTCATGTACTGTTTTTTTCTGAATATCCCAAGCCAGGCTCTCAGTCTCACTTTTGGTTTTCATATCTGTAGAATTTGCTTTAAAAGTCTGTCCTGTGGTGCTGGAGTGATGGCTCAGTGCTTAAGACTATAGACTTTTCTTGCAGAGGATCCTATATTAATTTGTAGCATCCAAATGATGTACATCATAGCTTCCTGTTAACACCACTAAAAGGGATCTGATACTTTCTTCTGCCCTCTACATGCACCCCCCCACAGACGCACACACAGACCAGACACACACACACACACACACACACACGCAGACTCATGCATATTAAAAAAATAAACTTTAAAAAATAAACTTACCCCAACTCTCTCAAAGGTTGTCTTGAAGAGAATATAAATGAAATACTGCTATTCAAAATGGGATTATTTCACCTGAGAGTGGATGGCACTCACCTTTAATTCCAGCATTTAGGAGGCAGACATAGGCAGGTCTCTGAGTTCATGGCTAGCCTGGCCCACAGAACAGTTGCCAGGGCTACACAGAGGAGCCCTATTTAAAAAATGAAAAAAAATTATTATTTCATCTGTTATTATGGTCATTTGGACAGGCATAATCTGACTAAAATCAGGTTAACACAATATCTTATTTTTGACATGTAAATGGTTGTTAAGTGTTCTAAATTTGTCTTTAACTCTTTAAAGAGGAGATTTAAAGATCAGCTTTTAATGCTAGAGTTTTGGTCTTCGGCCAAGGTAACTTAACTGCCAGCCTCAAAGTACCACAGCTACGTGCCAGATACACTGCAAATAACTGAACGGGAGATGGTTTCTGCCAAACCAGATCTTAAGGGTTTTTCTCATTCTTTCCCTTATGTCCCCATGAAAGGTCATTTTTCATAAACCAGTTTTAATGGGGGCTGTCAAGATTATAAGTATCGACTGTTTTCTGATCCTGGGAGCTTGACCCAGAGAAAATGAGCATGAAGATCAAGACTGTTTTCAGGGAATCCAGTAATTCATGCCTTGGAATCTGGGCAATAGAATGAAATGAGTCCAGGCAGCGACTTCCACTTTAGAGCTGGCAAGCTGAGGTCTGCTGATGTGTAGGCAGCTGCTTCACAGACAGCCAGTGTGAAACTAGAAACGTTCCCTCGCGTGTGATGCTGGAGATATTTGACCACCAACTATGCCACGATTGATCAGAAAATGCCATCTGCATTCTTAGCCGGCTTCACCCCATGACCAAGCTAGAGAAAGAAAGTGGGTTTGTTCAAAGCAGACCACAGTGTCTTCACATTGGAAGCAAATGGAGTCTCACATGATCTGGGGAGAAACTCAGATTCTGAGCTGCCAACAAAAAATGTCAATTCTCTTTCCCTCTCCCTTTCCCTCCCTTCTCCCTCTCTCTCTGCCTGCGTGTGTGTTAGTGTGCTTCTGTGTGTTGTAAGTGTGTCAGCCAAGTATCAACTTCATGAGGTCTTCTCCAGGCTGCCATTCACCTTGTTTTTGCATTTGTTCAGAATCTCTCACTGATCTCATATTTACCAAATTGCCGTTTTGGCTAACCAGCCAGCAATCCCACCTGAAACTATTCTCCAGTGTGGGAACTACAAGCGCATGCACCCGTGCTAGGTGAGTTTTTCTTCTTCTTTTTTTTAAATGAGTTCTGAGGATGAAACTCAGGCTCTCATGATTGACTGCCCTTTACTGACTGACCTATCTCCGAAGCCCCTCCTCTTCTCTCCTCACTTCCGTACCCTGTGGACTAGCAGAACCCCTGCAGTGTGGCAACAATACAGCAAATAGTTCTGAATGTCTGAGAACTGGTTTGAAGCTTTTAATAACTAAAATAACTGGGAAGTTATGTAACAGGGCACAAGTGTCTTCAAAGGATTTGGCCTCCCCAAAAAGATGATTTTGAAAATAATTAATATCCACTAAAACAAACATAACTGCTTTGTTTTTCTCCATAGCTTGTGGTTCCACTGCAAGCAACTTCCTCCTACATCTTATTAAGGAGTTTTGATATGTCTTAAATGGAGAGCTAAATTAAACCCATCAGGATACTTGATATTTAACATGAGTATATCTCAGTTGAGAAGTCTTTGCATGTCTGTAGTTTACATTATAAAACCCACAAGTTTGCTGAATTTTTATTTCTAGAAGCTCCTGTTCAACTCAAAATATGCCTGACATATTAAAACGTGGTGAGGAATTTTAAAGAGAATGTGCTCTTATCACTGCTGTTGGCTTGGAAAAAGGCAAGGTTTCCAAGTGAAGGGTGTGGTGGAGGCCGCATGAGGAACATGGTCCACAGACTGGGTAGCTAACGATGGAGATGTGGGAGAGAACTCAGGTATCGGAAAATTGTAAGTATCAAGAGGACATGATTAACTGGGTGCAAAAAGAAAAGAATACAGGCGTCTCTTTCTAAACCTCAACTTTCATTTCCTCTCTGTGTATGTGTGTGTGTTAACATGTGTGTATGTGTGTATGTGTGTGTGTGTACATGTTTGTATCTTGAATTCTCTATGAATTCATGTGCTGTTCATCCTTGTTTTCCTTCACTACGCTCTTCCTCACTTGCTTCTGTCTCCTCCCTATTCTACCCAAATGCTGTGAGTCTTCAATCCAGTTCCTCATGCTGTGGTGACCCCCACCTCCAGTGATACAATTATTTTTCTGGCTACTCCATAACTGTAACTTTGCTACTTTTATGAATCATAATGTGAATATTTTCTGAAATTGAGGTTTGTCAAAGGAGCCGTGGCCCGTATAAGTTGAGAACCAGTGCTCTGTCCTCATGGTCCTCTTCCCACTTTCATTTTGTGTCTGTTTCTGAGCACAAAGCTGTTCTATGATGATGTCCTTACACTAACGGCCAAGAAATAAACTTTTACCGGAGATGGGGCATAGATATGCTCATATTTTCATGAATGGAACATTTAAAATTTTTATTTTTTTAATATTTCTTTTATGTGCATGTGTATTTTGCCTGTATGTATGTCTGTGTACCACATACATGTCTGGTGCCTGAGAAGGCCAGAAGAAAATAAATCAGTTTTCCTGGAAATGGAATTATAGGTGGCTTGTTTGCTGCTATACGACTGCTAGGCATTGAACCTGGGTCCTGTGGAAGGGGGGCCAGCGTTCTTAACCAATAAGCAATCTCTTCAGCTCCTGCTAAAGGGACTTTTATCTCTACGATGAGTGAAAACGAAGACATCTGGTTTATAGTTGTAGACAGCAGCTCTCTCTGGACCATCCCAGTATTCCTCACTTCCTGGGAATCTGCCTGAATCATTTGCTTCTGATCAACAGAATATGAAAATGTTGAGCTGTTTCATCTATAATCAGATCACAAAAGATTATTAAACCTGTCTTGTTTTGTAGGCGCTCTCTGTGTTTGTTTACAGCTCTTAAGCATCAATGCAGCTAACTTCATTGGGTGGAGAGGCCCATGTAGCAGGACACAAAAGTGGCCTTCTGCAACTAGGGCTATGATTTTCATCAAAAATGTCTTCTAAACCAGTTGTCATGGTGCGTACTTATAATATACTCAGAAGGTGAGCCCGGGCTACATAACGAGAGTATGTCTCGCTGGGTGGTGGTGGTGCATGCCTTTAATCCCAGCATTCGAGAGGCAGAGGCAGGTGGATCTCTGTGAGTTCGAGGCCAGCTTGGACTACAGAGCGAGTTCCACGACAGGCTCCAAAGCTTCAGCAAAATCCTGTCTCGAAAAACCAAAAAAATAGAAAAAAGAAAGAAAGAAAAGAAAAGAAAGAAAGAAGAAAAAGAAAAAAGAGTGTGTCTCAAAAAACAGTCAGTTAATTAACCAATGAAATGCTCCTAGATGCTTATTTGCTGAAGGCTTAATTAACTCTTAGCGAAACTCTTTTCAGAGGTGGGACTTTAGAAAACTGATTTACTCTTGATCTTATCAGAAAAATAATCCACTGATGCCTTTATAATTTGATGGGATCCTAGGCAGAGACAGAAACTTAGGAAGTGAGACCCAGCTGAAGGAAGTGAAGAGGGCTCTTGGTAGCACACCCTTGGGAACTCTACCTTGTTGCTCTCTCCCATCCCTGCTTCCAAGGCATCATGAGGTAGGCACAGTGATTCACCACAAGCTCCCGGGCACAATAATTCAACCTCACCAGGGCCCAGGAGCAACAGAGCCAAATGACTATGGACTAAAACCAAATGCCAAAATAAATCTGTCCCTGTTTGAGATAACATCCTCTTGTATTTTGTCCCAGCAAAAGAAAGCTAACATAGTGAGAAACTTGTTCAGTCCAACTGCCTACAAAGTATCGGATTGGTTCTTCAATCAGAGTAGCCTGTCATAGCTGTGTCTTCAAGGAGACTGCAGACCTGGGTTGTATACTACCTCAATTGTAGTTTTGTGACAGGCAGAAAGTCAAGAGTCCCCAGAAATTCCCATGCCAGAAATTCCCAACCCACAGATTTGTAAGACAACAAATGGATGCTGATTTAAGTAACTAGAATTTATAAGAAATGTATTATGCCACAGTAGATAAAGAATACAAATGCTTCAGAGATGGAGGCCATATTTGGGACTCACCAGCACATATGTGGTAAATAATTAAATATGTGTGGTCTCCCCGAGGGACAGTGAGAAGACAGGGAATCATAAAATGGTATGGAAACTAAAGGACCAGCAAATCTGAGGAATAGCTAGAGACCCAGGAACCTGGGATGAAACAGCGGACTGACTGCAAGCTTGGCGAATATCAAACGCTGAGCTAAAACCCAAAATCTATTTCCCGCAACAAGGAGGATTTTGCTTACTTTAATAAGAGCAGTTTCAAAGTAATGACCTGGAGGCAGGCAGATTTCAGTAGCCAAATCAAAGTAAGCAGGCACAGGAGCTTCCTTGAAGAGGAATAGCATTTGCTAGAAAAGATTTAGGTGATATTTGCAGAAGGTGGCCACTCTTTCCTTTAGAAGAAAAACTTGCATATTAAAGCGACAAAGGCCTTTGGCCATGCAAGTTTAGTTTACCTTTTCTGATATTTATAATAAACACAAGATCATTTCCCCACATTTATAATGTAAACCGTTCTTAATGTCATTATATCAGTGGCATAGTTACATTTGATATTGCACATTTTCAAATTTGTATACTGCAAACAATCCATTGCAAACTTGTTGGAAGTCTAGGTTGTTCCAACATTTTTATAAGTGTAAATATTACTGGGTTAATTTTATAAACTTTCTCCAAACAAAGCCAGAGAGGCTTCCCATGGGAGAAGCTTCGGGGATGCCATTCAAAGTCAGCAGTCGATGCTAAAGGGCTCTGAAGGGACTTAAATAAAAAAGCATGCAAAAAATTTCTAGATCTCCTTTGTCTTTATTATTTTCTTACCTCAAACAGCAGGTAGGTGTTTCAAACAAACAGAAGACAATTATGAGTAGCCCAGACTGAATTTAATTGGTATGTACCCTGCATTTTGGGGAGACTGCTCTTGGCTGCAATCTTTCTAACAACACCCTAGGAATGTAAAATACAACAGAGAGACCCTCCATTATCTTTCCTAGCTTGTGTGCGTATTCACTGTATCAGGAGAAATGGTGCCCTCAACGCTTCCCCAGCTATTGCTGGGGAAGTCATATAATCCTCTAGGAGGGCTGAGTACACAGCAAGAAACTATCTTCATTCACGCTCACAGCAGTTAGTGCACATCTGCTCAGAGTCAGATCTGCCAAATCATTCTCACTTTTCTGGTAAGTGCTGGTTGAAAGGATAGGAATTTTTCTGCCTTTGCAGTGGTTGGCTGGAATGCCCCATCTGTGTTAGAAAGATATACATCCCTTTCTCACCAGATCCCCTCTGACCATCTGCTATGAGTTGCATCCGGTTTGTCTTTCCCAAAATTCATGCTGTTGCTTGGCCTTGGGAGGTGGAACTGAGTCAAAGGATTTTCAATCATAGCAGAGCCCTCAGGTGTCAATACCTGGATGGGACTTCATCAGTCACCAAAGGACTGAATGGTTACAAAGAAAGCCTACCTTTCTTTTGTTCTTCCTGGGACACTTGCTTCCCTTCCAGTCTCTACCAAGAGTTGAAATAACATAGGGGTTTTACCATAATCTAAGACTCACAAAACATGCAGTCTCTAAACATTCTTCTTCATAAATTATTCAGCCTCACATATTCTGATATAGTACCAAAAACAGTTCATCTTTTCCTTTTAAAAATTAATCCTGGTTTATGATGCAAAAGGCATCTTTTTATATATCAACACTTATAGAAATATAAAAGAAATTGCCTGGCGGTGGTGGCACATGCCTTTAATCCCAGCACTTGGGAAGCAGAGGCAGGAGGATCTTTGTGAGTTCTAGGACAGCCTGGTCTACAGAGCTAGTTCCAGGACAGCTAGGGTTGTTACACAGAGAAAGCCTGCCATAAAAAAATCAGAAAAAAAAGAAAAAGAAAGGAAAGAGAAGAGAAAAGAAAAGAAAGAAAAGAAAAGAGAAAAGAAACCAAGTAAAAAGAAACTATGTGGAAGCCCATGATACAATGACCCATCCTCCCACTGACTATAAAGAGCAAGGAAGCTACATATACTGTGATATCAATGGCTGCAAAGATGATAAAGAACAACATGGAAGATTTGTGTGTCAACCCCTACCCGCACCCCAATGCCCACCCCTCTCCCCAAAAGTAGTAGCCTAAACAGGAAGACATCAAAGAGAACTCGAAAGTGTAGTAAGGATGCTGAAGTTAGTTCTCCATATTGATGATTTTAAGGGCAGGCCACTGAGAGTTTGTCCATACTTCAGTGAGAATATTGATAACAGAAAATAGACATTTTTAAAATTTTAATTTTAACTGTTTTGGGAGAAGGTCACAAGAGTGGGGAGCAAACACAAAAGGACTGGGAAGTGTCTTGGTGTGCCTGATGTGAAATTCCCAAACAATCAATAAAAAATATCATATTAAACAGAAGAAATTATAGAGTATTTAACAGGCTTGGTTGTCAGGCTTGGACTGAATTTAAATCCTATGCAAATGTATGAGCTCACTCGTTTAAGACAAGTTACTTAACTGGTCTTATTCCTTATTTGTAGAAGACAAACTTCATGAGAAATGAAACTGGATGTAGGTTGGACTTAACTACATGATTGGTTGAAGTGAGACTTCTGTGAATGGTAGCTGTCAATGTTAGCTATGAAGACAGAACTAACTGCTTCAAAGAACAGAATAGAATTGACCACTTGGAAGTGTTCACTGGATGAAGTTGCTGGAAGATTGTCAGAGTAATCAATAGCACACTTTAGGGGGAAGCTTCGGAAAGGCAACAGTGTTGCTCCTGTGGTTAGCAACAGTAGATGTGATGAGTGGTCCAGGCATGTCACAAAATGACTAAGTCCAAAGCAAGGGAAGTGAGAATTGCTTTTCAATTGACCCTATTGGTATTGTTAACCTGGTCGGGCTTTATTGGTTGGCTTTGAATCTAGAGGTGGTGATAGAAGATGTGCACCCTGATATCAGAGAAAATAAGAGAGACTGGGGACTAAGAGATCCATTAAGACCCAAGAAATAAGCGGGAAGCCCAGTCTCCACACAGGTGATGTCTAGTGGGGTTGTGATTTAAAGATGAGTCAGCTAACTACAGCTTCCTGCACATCACTGTCCAAGTCACACCACTGGTTCCATTCCGCCTACAACAATGAAAATCCCTGAGTTTTGGGTTTACGACTGGCTAGAGAAAAATTACCTGTGTTTAGAGACATTCCTCTGCACTCAGATTCCTGTTTCCGTGAGTCTCCTGAAGTTGCGTTCAAAACGTAGGAGAAATGTACCCATCTTTCTAGCAGAATGAGCTATCATTTTCTGCAGTCTAAGAAGTGTTCTTCGCTTTTTATTTTTAGTTTGTGTGTGTGGATTGTTTTGCCTGCAGGTATAATTGTGTACCACATGTATGCCTGGAAACCACAGAAGCCTGAAGATGGTGGTGGATACTTTATAACTAGAGTTACAGATAGGTTTTGAGCCACCATGTGGGTGCCAGGAATTGAACCTTAGTATCATCCATCAAGAGCAGTCAATGTTCTTAATCACTGAAACATTTTCTTGGGTCCCTGAAGTGCTCGCATTCTTATACATTTTAGCTGTGCATTTAATAACTTTACAAACTTTTAAAAGTTCAGTTTCTTCCTTTTGGCTGGAGACTACTATGGAACGAGACCTCAGTCTACCCCTGGAATCTGAAAGAACGTGTCTGCTGTTTTTCTTATCGTTTTTGCATTCACCCACTCCTTTTCCTTGTCTGTGGCTCACTGTTCCTTTTGAGCCTCAAAAGTTGTTGCGGGAGCTCCTTCCGCTCCTTCAGCCAATAGCTG
>LOEQ01008166.1:37896-54899 GCA_001685075.1 Bramus lutescens
TGGCTTGTTCAGATTTTCTTATAGGACCCAGGTCCACCAAGCTCATGGGTGGTACCTCCCACAGTGATCTGGATCTTCCCACATCAGTCACCCATCAAGAAAATGCCCTACAGGCTTGCCCACAAACTGGTGGAGGCATTGTTGCTTTTAAGGTTCCCTCTTCTCAAGACTCTAGTTTGCGTCACATTGACAAAACACTAGCCAGCACCTGGTCTATCTGATGATCAGTTAAATTTTAAATCCTCTGCAGGCTGAATGACTGGTTAGCACATTCACGATTCAAGGGAATTGTTTGAGAGTCCAGGTTCTCTTGAGCTGTCCTCAGTGGCCCCAACAGTTATTTACATACCACTGCTGTCATCTGACCTAATATTCTTTCAGTTGTAAGGTAACCACTTTGGAATGTATTAATTAACTACGTTAATAGCAAACCACGGACTTCCATTAACTCCAAACCCAAGAGTATCATCAGATAACATCTGAATTTCACAGCTGAGAACTGGCGACTTTGCTGTAACCCATCAACATATTTGGCAAATACACCCATTTGTAACTTTGTCTTGTTCTGTAATGATAAAACATCATGTCTAAAATTTAATGGCCCTTTACCATAGAACGTGCCATTCAGAGAAACCTAAGACCTTTTTTTTAAGTGTCAAAAAGTTGGTTGCCATTTTCCTTCCTTTCCCTCTCTGGGAAATGGCAAAGGTAAAGGATTTCTGGATGGACACTTTCTCTAGAGGCAGTGAGTCCCTGGAAGGTTAAGGGAAAAGCCCCCTGGCATCAGATGAAGGATGGAGGTCATTTGGACTGGGTGAAGCTGGACCTGATCAAAACATTTTCATCAATGAAGATGAAGCTTGAAGTGCATGGGATTAATAGTAAGATGTGGAAGAAGTTGATACAAATATATTTCTAGAAAAGAGGAAGAATTTATCTTTCAAAGTCATACATTTGTAATTATGATCTTCATTTGACAAAACTATGGATAATTTATTTGCTATTTGAAATATTTGAAAAATGTTGAAAACTTGAATATTTACTCAAATTGTTGAGGGTGTATGCAGAGTTAGTCAGTCTCCTTTAGAAAAATTGCAACTTCTACGGAGAAAACTATTTTGTTGTTGTTGAAGTTTTATATTTCATAGTAACTAACAAGTAAATCATCTTTGAATTGAATGTGTTTGTAATTAAAAAAAATCTGTAATCTCACATGTTAACAAACTTTGAAACTTATTTTAGCAACACCAAACTTTTCAGAAAGCTTTATAGCTGGATATTGGTTATATAATCTGTAATGATGAGTCTCCATGCAATTGCTGAGTTAAAGTTAGGAAAGTAAGATTTTCTCTGTCATCATGTGCAGTAAAAGGGAGTTTTATAATTGCAAAGCTAAATCAACTCATGGCTTAGGAAACTGAGTCAGTCCTTTCTATCAGAAGCCATATTTTGATATAAAATAAAATAAAAGGTTCCATATGCAGCTTAAGAAATCTAAGCTTGTGTAGTGATTAAAGATCACATGGTGGGAGAAACAGGAGGACAGATACCAGAAGAGATTCAACAAATCAGCTTAACTTCCATTGGAGAGAAGGCCAGTTTAATTGCGTACAATTATTTCTTTCCACAGAAGAGTCTCCTAGCAGTCAGGTAAGTGGGCTCCACTTACCACTCTGATGAAATTCATACTGAGAAATGTTGAGCTCAGGGAAATTTTTAACAAATTTAGCAAATATTGATGCAAAGGAAGGGAGTAAGAATTCAAAGGACACTTTTTTAAAAATTTATTTTTTTAAATACACTCTATAGTGTTGGCTACCTACCAATTGGGAGTTCTCCCTCCGCGGCCTCCACAGCACGTGCCACCGTACGGTCTCCATCTGTTTCCTAAAGTAGAAAGACCATGCCATCCCATCCCTGTGTCCTTAAGTCCACTCTAGAGCCTAATATACAATGAGCATTCAATTACCAACAGCTTGGGGCAACTTGATGAAAAGTCAAACTGTTGCTAGTTTTACCTTGGTTACGAACAGGGCTAACAAAATTGACACCATTTACGTCTCTCCAGTCCCAAGATTCTGGCAGATTTAAGATCTGTTTCTGTATTTCAGCAGTCACTGGGGCAGGTTTGGGCCTAGAATGGAAATATATATAGATATATTTAATACCAACATAAAGTCTTTCCTTAGAAGATCATCTCCTAACCTCAGATTCCAAGGTTCAAGCCACCAGAGTGGCTAGTGTCTTCATGGAGAACCAAAGATCACTTGTCCCATGAGTGGCTCAATGTGGCCATTACACAATATGTCAGTTACGTAGCTGGGCTGCACAAATAGCGTTCAGTTATGACAGATGTTCAGGATCTTCTCATTTTCCTTGTACCATGAAAGCTATTTTTAATAAACTTGAACAGTAACATTCTCTTACTTTAGGGAGACGTTGATCAAGAAAGGAGACACAGGTTAAAGATCTTCATTTAGATGTTTTAGAGAAAACATTGGACTAACTGGTGTTTGACTTAAGAGGTAGCAACGTCTTCTATGTGACATTCTGCAAAAAAACTGTAATGTCACAAACTACCATTTATTCTCTTGTTTTTTGTTTGTTTGTTTGTTGTGTTTTGTTTTTCAAGATGGTTTCTCTGTAGCTTTGGAGCCTGTCCTGGAACTAGCTCTTGTAGACCAGGCTGGCCTCGAACTCAGAGAGCTCCACCTGCTTCTGCCTCCTGAGTGCTGGGATTAAAGGTGTGGGTCACCACCGCCTGGCATACTACTGTTTATTCTTAAAAAAATAGATACACTTATATCTATTTCAAAGAATTTTTACAAAAATTCAATGTAGGGGGCTGGAGAGATGGCTCAGAGGTTAAGAGCACTGACTGCTCTTCCNTCCTGAGTTCAATTCCCAGCAACCACATGGTGGCTCACAACCATCTGTAATGAGATCTCGTTCCCTCTTCTGGCCTGCAGGCATAATAAATGTATATGGAACACTGTATACATAATAAATAAATAAATCTTAAAAACTCATTAAGGTTTTATTAAAAAATTCAATGTAATAATAAGAATAACTCAGAAATGTAAACGGTAACTATGATAACTAAGGCCACCATCCTACATGTCACTGAGAGTACTAAATGAGATACTGGCACTGTGAAATGATTTCCCGTACAAACTATACATTGAATCGCTAACTTCTGTTTTCTTCTATCCCATAAGGAAGAGCATTTGGTCACAACACACACATACTAAAGAATATAAAAGTTGGGAAGCAACATTATATGGGCACAAACAGAAAGAGAGAGGAGTTTAGGGTACTAATATGAGAATTAGAAACACTTTCTAGTTACTGCCCATTATCTGGTCTTAATGCCTTGGGCCTCAATGCTTTAGGGATCCAGTGAAATGTCTGTTTCAGAATGAGTGTCTGTATACAGTGAAATCTCTGTATCAGTGGGTTGCTCAGGAGTGATAGTATTTGTGTGTGATTGCAGCAATTCCCTGACTCCTGAAGCCTCAGCTTATCAATATGAGACTTTCTACTACACAACTACATATTTACAGCAAAATCAACTTAGATATAAAAANTTAATGCCTTGGGCCTCAATGCTTTAGGGATCCAGTGAAATGTCTGTTTCAGAATGAGTGTCTGTATACAGTGAAATCTCTGTATCAGTGGGTTGCTCAGGAGTGATAGTATTTGTGTGTGATTGCAGCAATTCCCTGACTCCTGAAGCCTCAGCTTATCAATATGAGACTTTCTACTACACAACTACATATTTACAGCAAAATCAACTTAGATATAAAAATCCTACTAGAAATCATGCAGTCAGACTTCCATATTTGCTTTAATAGTTCCTTTTCCATGTGACTTCCATCTTTATCTTAAATTTCCTATGGCATTTTAATGGTAATAACTTTTCATAATACAACGGCTGGTGTGCGGACAAAGTCTAAGAGGAAAATGAGCCCCCCTGAAGCACATCATGTAACACATGACAGAATTGTAGCTTGAGGCTCACACTCTCAGACAGAGCAAGCCCCTGCTTCCATTGTGAATTCCCTCTGCTTTAGGTTTCTGTTAAACAAGACTCCATATTTTCTCAGAGATCATTAGAACTCTGCTTAATAAATCCAGGAAGGGGATTCTATGATACATTCTTTGTCCCAGTTTTGACCAAAGCAACTCATGCACTAGAAGCCTCTAGAACAGGCTTTGAGAAATACCATAGTACAGCCTTTTGAAAAGGGGGCAGATTATGGGAAGGGTATTATTAGTTGGATAAGAAAAAGTCCATAGTGTCTCATAGTTGAAAAATTACATTGAATATGGGTCATTAGTCCAAAGACAGAAAAGTTAGAGGTATATCTCAGCTAGTTCAAAGAGCTCCATTATTGGGTGGCTTATTTCAATTATATAAAAAATTCACAATGTCTATAAATATCCATGAATTAACCTATGAATACCCTGAGAATGGAAGAAAATAAACATCCTAAGTAACTTAACAACCCCATAATCTCTCTAGTGGTCTCTAGTGCCCTTGTCTTTAACCATGATGATTTCTTCTGAAGAAAGGCTTCACATCACAGGAAGAGCCTCAGATGGTTAACAAATGCTAAGGTATCACAAATCCACTCCTATCTAGATCCAGCCACAGTTCTAGAAAAAGAATGCAAAATACTCACATTCTTACTCAGAGAAATACAAAATATTTTGTGTGGATATGTATGTGTATATATATGTATATTTATAAATATACTATATATTTATTATATAATATATACTATTATAATATAAATTATAAATATAAATATAAAATAGTAATATATCGTCCCAAAGCAGGAAGATGAGGTATCCAAACAAAAAATGGCAAATGCTACCAAAGCTAAGGAGGTGGGGTGGGGGGTGGGGTGGAGGTATACTGAGAAATAAGGAGTTATTCTTTTTTCCTGAACCTAAAAGCACCTAGGTTTCAGATTTTTCAGTGGCAAATTTGACAGTTATGATTAGCAAGCTGAGAGACAGTGGTGGGATAAAACAGAGGTAATATAAAAACAAAGTTTCTAAGAATGTTTATCGTAGGTTTTTGAAAGCAGGTTATGTAGTAACACAGCTATGGTCCTATTTAGATGACCTTGGATACCAAGGATGAGTCTAGTCATTAGGTTGCGGTCTGTAACAACCGTAGCTGGGGACAGCAAAGTGAAACTGGCCACACTTCAAAGAATGGCTCAGAATGACAGTAAGAAGAGACAAGATACAGGAACAAAACGAGTGAGGAAGCAATGTAAACCAACAGCACATGAAAGACCCCAAAACTTGACCTGGGCAAATATGCATGAATAAGAGGGAAGGTGGACGCATGGCTTGGACTGCCAGTTTAAAGATGAGCCAGCCAGGTGGGGCTTGCGTGGAGGGAGGGTGACCTTCAGTGCTGAAGTCACTAGTGACAAAGGGGAGGCCACGTGTTACCTTGGGATCCTTTGGTTGCGGCCACCACTTCTCCTGATCAGATCTCTCAGGCTCAGTTTCTCGTATTCCTTGTAGGTGGTTGCGGTCCAAGACTTCTGAACAGTATTGATGGCCTTCACAAAGCCGTGGTCGTAACTGTAGAGCCTATTGGAGGATCTGTGGAAAATGGACAGAGCTTCAGATGTCGTCTTCTCTGGTAAAACTGCTCGCCAGTAAAACTGATACTCACACCGTGCATCAAGGTGGGGGAGTGGTGTGGTCTCTGAGGAACACAGAAGGACTGAAAGCTGTTATGTCTCCCACAAAACTTCAAGTTAGTCAAGCAGGATGTATAACAGCATTTAGTAGAATACTTATACGCTAGTGATAAATTGGAAACAACCTAGATCAGTGTCCTAAAATAAGGAACTTATTAATGCAAATGACACTTCATTTATATGTATTTCATGCTAGAGAATATACAGAAATTTATTTAGTGATATGAAGACAATTTTCATTGTATTAATTTTAAAAGGTAAAGTTTATACAGAATTAATCAATTTTGTAAAAGTCTATATATTTTATTTTTAAAATCCTATTTATTTATTTATTTTTTTATTTTATTTTTTTTTTCAAGGCAGGGTTTCTCTGTAGCTTTGGAGCCTGTTCTGGAACTAACTCTTATAGACCAGGTTGGCCTCAAACTCACAGAGCCTGCCTTTCTGCCTCCTGAGTGCTGGGATTAAAGACGTGCACCACCACCACCTGGCAGCCCTATTTCTTTTTGCAGTTGGCAGAGAGTATTAGCTTTTCTACATGCCCTATTTATTTATTTGTTTATTTTTTTATTGAGATGTGCTATGAACTCAAAATCATTATGTACCCAAAGATGGCTTTGTACTACTGCCCCTCCAGTCTTTACTTCCGAAGTGATGGGTTATAGGCATGCATCACCACGCCTGGTTAATGCAGCGCTGAGTGCTGAATCCAGGCTCTATGCATACTTGGCAGGTGCTCTACCTGCCAAGCCAACCCCCAGCCCCTACGTGGGCCCTTTCAAAGTGCACATTTACAATATGCTACAATAACTAAAGCAAAGAAACAAAAGTATATGTAATGGACACATGCTTTATAAATACACAATTCCTAAATATTATTCCGCATAGGTGCTTTATGCCCTGAGTATTAAAAACTGGCAATAGCAGCAATATCTGAGACCTTTTAAGAAATGTGGGTAATATTCAGCTCAGATTCCTGAAATCAGAATCTGAAATAAGTTCCACATGTGATCCAGACAGACACTAACATGAGAATCACTTGTCTGCTTTATGTGAAATGCTTGGCCAAGGATGTAAAAATAATGTAGAAACTGCATGACTTTTTATGCTAATTATTCACTGAATTCCAACATTTGTCAAACCCGTGTGTCAACAAACAGCAATAATATAAGTGACCTTTATCCTCCCATTGTAAAACACTCTGGGGTTGAGTAACTGTAACTCATTCAAGACTGTCACTAACATTCTGTTAGACAACGTAAGATGCGCCCAGCGCAAGAGACACCTAATTCAGGCACTCTGGAAACTTTTCTTTCACATTTGTAGAGAAAGGGTTTTTGACAGATCCAGGGAAACGGAGAACACTGCAAAGAAAAATGTGCATCCACGTTGATAACCATTTTATCATAGCTCCTTCCAGAGGCTGCAATGGAACCTTTATTAGAAAAGCTACCAAGTGCTCCAACCTTATTCTGACCTTAACCCAACAATGAAAAGAAGCGACAAGTTTTCTTTTGCTTTTTTTTTTAAATTTCTTTAGACACAAGAGTAAATTTCAAAGTGTTCAGTGAAATAGTTTAAAATATTTTCCATCAAGACTGCTTTTCCTAGATTGGTAAAATCTTGAGAAGCTTGCTCCCTACTTCCCTCACTTTATCATAATCGCCAGGAGAGCTTCGTATGCTGATAAATGCATTACGGCAATGACAGGATGCCACTCTAGCTCTTAAATGCTACTTTTGGCACTCAAGAGCCAAGGAGATTAAAACGAAAATCAAGTTAGCCAGCATTCCAGTATGTTTGGGGTGGGACTCCTGTGACCACATCCCTAGCTCAGAGAGCTATTGCCAGTTGAGGCTAAGGAGGAGGAAGGGTCAGGTTTCCTCAGGGACGTGGCCTCAGAAAAGTTGCCCAGCTCAGAGAAGGATGCCGGCACAAATTGGATTCAGTGAGCTACAAAGGAAAGAAACAGCTATGAAGTTTGAAGGGACCATGGGAGTTGTAGTCTAGGAGAAGTTGCAGTGGAGGGTAGATGAGAAAAATACATTATATACACGTATGAAATTCTCAAAGAACAGATATAAATAAAATAAAATATGGTGAAATAATGTATTGAATATTAGGTGACAGATATCTAAAAGCTGAAAGAGATCCTAAAGTTAGTTTGATCACAAATGTTTAAGCTGAAGGCATTATAGGGAGATTCTTTACCAAATGGTGCAATATTTGAAAGGTCTAATCAGGCCTACCTGTGCATAGCACAGCAGAAAGCAAACAAAATGGACAGCTTTGAGGAAACTATGATGCTAATGAACCGTGCCACAAGAGCTGGAGAACTGGCTTGGGGGTTAGGAGCACAGGCTGCTCTTTTAGAGGACCTGGGTTCGATCCCCTGCACCCACATGGCAGCACACAATGATTTGTAACTCTGGCCAAATGTCTTTTACTGACCTCCAGGGACATAAGGCATGTTTGCGGCACACTGACATACAAGCAGGAAAAACACCAGTACACATTTTTTAAAAAATGAAGGAAACTAAAAACTAAAAAAGATTTCTATAAAAAAATTTAAAAAAAAGAACCATGCTATATAAATCCACTTAAACTGAACTCAGAAGGAGGAATGCATGGTTTTCATTCTGACCACTGAGAGAAGAGTAAGTCATCTCTCCAGCCACATCTCCCATGACCTCTCTGCTGCAAGTGCTCCACACTGAGGTCACTTGGCCTTGAATGTTTGGGTCCTGTATACTTTTAGTGGCTTTTACAACTACACAAAATGGAAAAGGAAATAATATTTGTTGGTCCTCCTTCTTGCAAAACTGATAATGTCTGGAAATTCTTGTTTGTGTGGTTCCTTATGGCAGACACCAGAATGAATGAACACAGTAACTGCATTTTATAAGTTGAATTGTATTCCTTGGATAAGGAAGGGAGAAATACTGCTAATATATTATAATCTCAAATAATAAGTAGGGAGGTAAAAGGCCATACTTAAAACCCTTACCTCCAATATCTCAGCTTGAGATTGCATTTGGAATCAGCTCTTTAAAGAGGTGATAAGAGCTAAATTAGGTCATTAGCATGGGCACTGGCCTAGCTTAGTTAAGGTCCCAGAATGAAAAGTTTAGGATACAGCAAAGAAGACCAAATGAGGAGACTGTGAGAGGAGGCACCAGCAGCAAGCGAGGAAGAAACCAAGTTGTAGCCTTCACAATGCACAGCGAAAACTTTCCTTTAGGCCACCCAGTCTGCCATGCTTCTACGTGATTGCCGAGCAATAGCACACTGCAGAAATACCAAGAACTTTAACTTCAGCTATTTGCTGCATTTCCAGTTTGTTGAATTACCTGGTCACCCATTGTAGCATTATCAGATACATATATTAAATACATTACTAGACTACAGCTAGTGAAATATTTTTTTTCTACTAGTCATTAGCAATTTTGCTCCTTTTATCATTGTTTTTATTTTTAACCATTCCCTGTTCCATTGGTTTTAAAAACGTGTTAAAATATTACCTTTCTCCCATGAGTCCACATATAGTTCTAGTACAGTTTTATATAACATGGCTAAGTTCATAAGCCAAAACTACATTTGCTCAAAGTGAACACACTCATACCACACATACCATCAGACAAAGGTACGTGGACGCATCCCTCACCACAACTCACTTTTCCTGGAGACTTCCAAGGTGTGCCGTGTTCATGTTAAGCTTCTCCAAAGGACTTGCCATCTTCTTGCCAGTAAAGCAAGCCCAGTTCCGACCCAGCACATCGTGTACCCATCCCGTCATGGTCTCATGGCAGTAACTGACAACGGTGCTGCCTTTGACTTCATACTGCAACCAAGTGAAAAAAAAGAAAAGACCAATTACACCTGTGCTCAGCTCTCAGGTCTCTTTCCCTGGCTTCCATTTACCCTAAAGATGTACTGTAGCCCTCTGCAAACCAAAATAAAAACTTTATGTTCGCTGACGATGTCTGATGATTATTCTAAAAAGCAGAGAAGTCAGTTTTTCTAAGATTAGCATTGTTGGCCTCTAAACAAAATGTGCTTTCAGGAAGGAAAGAATGTCTGTGGAAAAAGCTTAAATACTTAAAGCAGTTATCATAGCCAAGTGATTTGCATTTATTTCCTTACAATCAATCTATGAAGAAATGATAAACAGTTCTGTGTTTCCCATGACCATTCAGGGAGTCATCCTTCCTCCTGAAGGCCACAGAGCTGTTACCTGGCTGGAATAGAGTTTTCTTCTAATTTTTTTTTTTGTCAGAAGAGGCTCCCTTCAGTAGACTCTAAGAGCAGATGGCAAATGCCTTCTGTGTAGCCAAGCAAAATCCTCTTTTGCAGTTAATCTCCTGGTGTACTAGAATATGCCCATTATGAGGTACTTAATATTGTCTCCACTTTATTTCGGTAATATGGCCCTTTGCATGTTTCCATATGACCACAGAAAGAACACTGTGTTTGCATTCAGATGCATTGGCTTTGCAGCCCCATTACTTCCACGTAACGAGATCTCATCAAGGAGGAGAGCGTGACCAGAATGAGCATGGAGGGAGGCAGGCAGAAAGAAGAAAGGCTTGAACATAGGGCTAACTGGTAGAAATTTGAAGGAGACTCTAATCAGGCTATATTTATCTATAAAAGAAGGACACCAGAAAAAAAAATCACACCCAAAAGTGTAACATTGGGACTCAGTGATCCAGTTAACATGTCCCCAAATGGACAAGCACAAATATCTTAGGCTATGCAGAGTGTAAAAGTTAACTGTATCTGCTGGACGCTGTCACACAGCTGGAGAGGCTGAGTTTAATAAAAACATTTCTGACACAATGATTTCCAACTCACAATGTACTTATCTAAGCCAACTTGATAGACAGCCATACTGAACTATAGAGAACTTCTGTTATCAGTAAACTAAATATGGGTGACTTTATTCAATACACCTAATGACTTTAATCATTTGTTTCTTTTTGGTACTAGTTTTTGGTCATATTCATTATCTTCTCTTGTTTGCTAAGACAGGCCAGGTAGACCTTGGCAGGCCAATGCTGATTGGAGAGCATCCCGAAATGTTTTAAGAGCCTTGAAATTTTCCTTACAGCATAGTGTCTCTCTATATACTGGTTTGTCAGTAAATGGTTACTGCAATATAATAGAAAAGTAAAAAGAAAGAAGACCCAAAAAGTTTCAAGTATAAAATTCGAGAAATTTTTTTATTAACTAATAACATTTTGCATGGTTAATAAGTTCTATAAGAAAAGCTGAGCCAACTAAGGTTTGGGATAATTGAGAATGTGCCTCATACTGCGTGACAGTTTCCTTGGACTCCTAGAAAGCAGAAGGCAGAAACTACATAGAAAACAGGTTCCCAATGATTCCTCCACCTTTGTTATCCTAACAGATAAGGAGAGCCATCTCTCTGCTGTCTGAAAGGTTGTCCTGCAGAATGAGGCTAGGTGGAGGTCACATCTAACACTCCATTGGTTGTTGTTGCTTTTTGTTTTGTTTTTCAATCCCCTGGATGCTCTAAGAACACTTCAGATTAGCTGACTCAGAAAAAGCTTCACACTGTGGCCCACAACTATTTCCAACTCTTAGCAGGGGCTTAAGACTGCAGAGCAGAGGTGAAGGAGACAGCTTAGACCTTGGAGGCCTGGAATGTCTAGACAGCATCCAGCTCCGCTGCTTTGGGCCTGTCTGATCCTGTGGCAGTGTCTTCCCTCTGGTCCACTGGTAAAGAGGGGTTATTAGTAAGGGAGTCGATCTCACAGACTGTGTTTGTGTATTCTGCCTCAAGAAACCTCTATGCTTATTCTTTCCCCCAAAACACAAGCATTTTGAAAATCAAATTTTTGTTTATTTACTACCTAGCTCCATGGCAGTAGGAAGCAATTAGTTATTAAATGAATAAGCAAAACATGAATGATAAAGACCAGTAAGCCTGATTTCAACATGGACTTACAAAATTCAGAAAAGATAAGGACATAATAATTAATATCAGAGTTGTAGTGCCAAGTCATCCAAGAGCCCAGATGTAAACAGTGTGTTTTCAGAAATGCCCACTCTCCTTTCCAAGCTTGTTTGTGCTGCAAATTCAGGTTCACCTAGAAGTCCCAAACATTCCCTTGGAACTATCAGCCTATTCAATCTCACTTCTGTGGTTCTACACAGAATTAGCATTGTTCCTGCAGCCACTTTAATGTATATACTTCGGGGTAATTAAAAAACACAACACAACTTGGTTATCATAACTCAAATCCTCTAAATGTAGTAGAACTGGCATTTGCAATCACTTCTGATGCATTGGGCTCATGGAACTGTTTCATCCTCTAAAACTGTATTTTATAGCATTCCATAGTTAGAGGAATCTTCTCTTATTCTTTTGTTAACCTGAAGTCACCCTGCGAAAGGGAGGGCATGCTGGCACAGATTGGGACAGGCCTGTACAGGGCAGCTCAGAGGGAGAAAGGAGGCCTTGAATGGGTTAGTTCAAAGGTCAGTGCTGAAGGCTAACCTAAGGGACCTCTCCAGAGGCAGAGGCATTCTATTATTTCCCTGTTCTAAAAGTTCTCAGGGTCTCTTCCAGCCACAGGGAACTCAATGTTTGTGAGCATTAAGAGGCTAAAATTTTGGCCACATTATCCCACAACAAGTATAGTTAATGTGCCCCCCCAAAGAATTTTTTCAATTGTATAAACATTGGTCTCTGAAGACCGATGTGCATAGATGAGACAATTTAAGTTTCCACTAGCATTTGCCAATTCCTACCGCAACAGAGAATCTGCTACAATTCAACGGCCTTTCAGCATGGAACACTCAAGTTCAGAGAACTGCTGTCCCAGGGGTTCTTCTTCAAAATTCCTATTAAATCACCACATCTTCTCCAATGTCCTTCCTTAGCCCCCCACCCCCTACCATCGTCCCTAGTAGTAATCTTGACCTGCTGGGATTTTTTTTTTGATAAAGATCTTTTTTAAGTCACTATAATATCCTTCCTTTGCTTCTCTGGGTATACTTTACAGAAAGTATATTGTATGTTTGTTTCACATAGTACACCGGTCAACAGACACCAAGAACCAACAGTTTTGCTTTTGTTTTGGTTTTTGTTGTTTGTTTGTTTGGTTTTGGTTTTTGAGACAGGGTTTCTCTGTAGTTTTGGAGCCTGTCCTGGAACTAGCACTTGTAGACCAGGCTAGCCTCGAACTCACAGAGATCCGCCCATTTCTGCCTCCCAAGTGCTGGGATTAAAGGTTTGCGCCACCACCGCCTGGCTCAGTTTTGCTTTTTAAATTCCAGTTCTGTAACTTCTCAGCCATGGGGCTTTGAGTGACGATGAGGGAGCCTCTCTCTGTTTTCAACTGACATGGGCAAGACAGCTGTGACTCTCCCTCCTTTGCTGGATTGCTAGGAAGAATTAAAAATAACACTAAAGCCGAAAGCATTTTAATAGTTTACAAAAAGCTCCCCCAAAGAATATAAGCATGTATAAACATTTCTAAAGACAACAGAAAAGTTCCTAGGACACCATCTGTTGCTGTTGCTGTGTAGATATATAGGCAACAAAGTTGTCTAACATTTTGTCTATGTGTTCAGACAACTTATACTTCCTTTCAAATTGTCAACTGAGCTGTGTATTTAAAATACTGGTAGTGGTGCCCATCTAAGTTATAGCACTCCAGAGGCTCCTGAAATGCAAATTTAGGCAGTAACACATTAGCATTGTTTGTNTTTTTTTTTTTTTTTGGAAACAAGATTATGGGAGTGACTTTCTTTCATTATTAATGACATCATCTGAAAGGAATTATTACAATCTACCCAGCTCATTTAATCATTTAATATGTCATATGCATTATAAATTACAACATTACTATAGTGGTCCACTCATGCAGTTTTAAAAGAAGTCTACACAAGTCATAAAATAATAAAAGTCTGGACATGAAAGTCCCATCCATCACATTGATTTACTACTTCACAGAGCAGTACCTCAGAGATGTCCGAGAACTGAACGATAAACATATATTTGGAGAGTTATGATAATCTGAAAAACACCGAAAGCCAGGGAAGGCTACTCAGCTCTGTGCCTTTCTTGGCCTCCCTTGTAGGTAGGGACTTCAGTGTAAAGTAAACCACTTCATTTGCTGCTTTGTTTACAGTGTGAAGGAACTGTTAAGAAGCAGGAAGGCAGCTGGGAGGTGGTGAAGCACTCCTTTAATCCAGCCCGTGGGTAGTGGAAACAAGCGGATCTCTGTAAATTCTATGCCAGCCTGATCTAAAGAGCAAGTTCTAGGACAGGCTCTAAAACTACAGAGAAACCCTGTTGAAAAACCAAAAACCAAAGCAAAAAAAAAGACAGCGACAAGGCTAATTGACCAAATTCACATTTAACTAAATCCCTCCAGCCCTCCAGACTACCATAACTCTCTCAGAAAGAAGCCAACTTCCCTAATTTGGTTCCAAGAATAAGCATCGGCTTTCTGCCTATTAACAAGACTAAACAGTTCATTTAAAAAGTTGAACTCTAATCAAGTGCAAAGCTGCCAGGAAGCTGCAACCAAATAATGATACATTTTAAGTAGAAAATATTGGCATGTAGATTCAAATATAAGAATGGAGGATGTTAAATTTGATTATTACCTATGCTGAAGACACTTGATTTACACTTAAAAAAAAAAAAACTCCAGAAATAGTTAAAAGTACCAGTTACCACCCAGCAAAGTGGTCACCATCCATGGGCCCATTCTCGGTGCCTCGTTCAAAGTCTCAACTATCAGGACAGAAGAAACCACGAAAGCTTATTTAAACCGTTAATCATTTCCAATTCCTTTCTATGCTCAGCACAAGTAGGGCAGAACCTATCCTCTTCCAGACTACTTAAAACAGGAAACAGCACAGATGTAACATTCTCTCTTTTCCGGGGCCACTAACTGAGTCTCTGCTCCAAAAGCTAGAACTTTACTATTTTAAGATTAGAACCCTTTTTGGATTTATCAACTCAAGAAGTTTAAGGCATAAGTAAATGAACACACACACACTCATACACGCACACTCACTGACACTCACACACACATGCACACTCTCACACAAGCAAGTATATTTGATATCTTTTCTTTTAAGTCATTTAACGAATGGACTGAGTGCCTGCCATAATCTCTAAAGGTGTCCAAGTATGAACATTTGAGAAACATTAAAAACAATATCACAATGAGGTATCTTTTTCAAGCTTCTTTCTTACAAAATTATTTATTAAGCCCATTATTTTCATGCTATTTGACACATATTGATTGACATACAGGGAATACAGTATTTTGTAATACAGAGTCAATAATCCTGTCTCTTACAGAGCAGAAGGGAAGACAAACAGGCAATTACGACAAACAATGCTAAGCATTTGTATACCGGGAGTCCTTCTGGTGCATAGCTACAATTTTGTGACCACTACTTTGTTTCCATTAATATTAAAAAACCAAATTACACAGAGAAACATAAAAAATTTTCCATAGCAAGTACATCTGCATGTGTAGCCAACAATATTTATAGACCTTGACAATCAGCTTTAAAATATATAACTTTTTGAGGGTTCTGGAGACTGGAAACTTGATAATATTTCCTAGAACAGAGAACTATAGCGCATCCCTGGTCAATGTTTCCAGAACCCAAGAAAACTGATGTGTTGTGTGCTGGTTTGAATGAGGATACCTCCCCACCCCCACAGGCTCATTGGCATAAATACTTTGTCCCCCACTTGGTGGAACTGATTGCGAGGGATTAGGACTTGTGGCCTTGTTGGAGGAGTTTTGTCACTAGAGATGGATTTTGAGGTTTCAGAAAATTCCACAATACTCGGATAGCTCTTTCTGCCTAGAGCTTGTGGTTCAAGAGGTGATCACTTCACCACCATAGACTCTAGCCCTCTGAAACTGTAAGCCAAATTTAACACTTTCTTTTATAGGTCTCCTTAGTCCTGGTGTTTTAAGAGCAATAGAAAAGTAGCTGACGCATTGACAACTAGCATAACTTGTAAAATGTCTGCAGAAGGAAACACGCAGTTCACTTCCCCACACCTATAAAGTTCTATTTGCATTAGGTTGTGAAGATAAAGAGAGAAAAATGGAGGTGCATCCTGGTGGATAAAGACATCAGACCATTTCATTACAAGTATACACCAGAGGTACCTGCAGAAGACATAGGGAATTGTTAATGGCCTCTCTCCCACTAATGGAGTGGCGACCACATTCTAGATGTTGAAGACTATGGAAACTAGAGAAAGGATTTAGAAAAAAAAATCACGAAACGAGTAAATCTGACATTGCATAAAACTGGCAGGATGACTCACAGATCACAAATCTTCTGAGCTAACTGAGCCACAGGAGAAGAGTGGTGGATAAAATGCACTGTGTACACACACACCTTTTCAATCTTCCAAGTCAGTTCTAAACCTAGGGAGAAGGAAATGACTCCACTGCTTAGCAGGAAAGAGCTGCAAGACAGCAATCAGGCTGAACAATAGTGCTATTAAGGAAAGGGCAATTCACAAGGGATTTCATTGGGCTCCACACTTAAGTTCGAAAGCCTGATTCTCAGTGTGTGGGACAGCAAAGGGGAAGGACAAGTTAATGTCACCTGCTTAGTGAAAGAAATCTGGTTCAAAGCAAGAAAGTGAGAGGGCTCAGTGGTAAGGAGACCTAAACTGGAAAAACACTCTCCTAAGGCTTCAGTGACAGCCAAAGCAATACACACTCCACCCCACAAAACTAACCTTCACCATGCTTTTGTGCAGAATTCACCAGAAAAACTACCCAACTATGGCTCTAAATACCATTTACTTTGGTGAGATTGCTTTTCTTTTACTTTTTAGCCCCAAGGAAGTCTTTAAGTTTGAAGGATTAGGAGTATCATTTTACAGTCAGAAATGCTTTTTTTTTTTTTTTATATAAGCCAGGCTGATATGTAAACCAGGCTGGCCTCCAACTTGTGATCCTCCTGCCTCTGCCTCCCAAGTGCTGGATATTAATAGCACATGACACAGTGTTCGATAGGTGAGTTTTTGGTTGTTTTCTTTCTTTTCCTCCTTTTTTTTTCTTTACCCAAGTTTTGTTTATTCTTCTTTTTTGAAAGATTTATTTATTTATTATGTATACAATGTTCTGCCTACATGTATACCTGCACACCAGAAGAGGGCACCAAATCTCATTATAGATGGTTGTGAGCCAGCATGTGGTTGCTGGGAATTGAACTCAAGACCTCTGGAAGAGCAGCCAATGCTCT
>LOEQ01008167.1:9824-21249 GCA_001685075.1 Bramus lutescens
TTCTTCTTCTTCTTCTTCTTCTTCTTTTTCTTCTTCTTCTCCTCCTCCTCCTCCCCTCCTTTCTCTCCTCCTCATTCCCCTCTTCCTCCTCATCCCCCTTCTCATCATCCCCCTCCTCCTCCTCTTCCTCCTTCTCCTCCTCCTCCTCCCCTCCTTTCTCTCCTCCCCCTCTTCCTCCTTCCCCTCCTCCTCCTCTTCCTCTTTTTATTTTTCCTACTCATCATCACATCATCACAATCATCCTCATCATCTGTAGCTCAGAGCATCCTGCTACAACAAAACTCTTGGTTCTGTAGCAGCTACCCATTACTTTTACTTTTTTAAATATGCCTATACAGTGTGTGCTTTGTGTGTGCAGGTGCTGCAGGAAGCCAAAATAGGGAATCAGATCCCTCGGAGCTGGAACCACAGAAGCTTGGTACCCAGCTGAGTCTTCTGCAAGAGCAGATGTGCTCTTAACTGCTGAGCCACCTCTCTAGCCCCATCCTGTGCTTTATTTGCTCTCCCTTCGGCAGGAATTGCCTCTCTTCATTTGTTTAAAATGTGCTGGGCAAGGGGAACACCCTGGCTTGAATGTTGGGGTCAGAGAACAACTACCTGGAGTTGGTTCTGCCCTTTCACTGTGGGTCCCAGGGACTGAAGTTATGGCATTAGACTGACCTAGTGAGCACCCTTACTACTGTGCTGGTTGGTTTTGGTTAACTTGACAGAAACTAGGGTTCATTGGGAGCATTGTCTTGATTGATGATTGATATCGGAGGGGGCACCACACTGAGGGTGGTGTTGCCCCTGGACAGGTATCTTGGGAGGTATATTAAGGTAGCTGAACTGAACATGAGCCTGGAAGCTAGTCAGTATGTGGTATTCCTCCATAGTCTCTACATCAGTTCCTGTTTCCAAGTTCCTGCCTTGTGTCTGTCCTGGCTTCTCCCAGTGATGGACTGGGACAACCTGCAAGATGCAACAGGCTCTTTACTCCTGTCTTAGTTAGGGCTTCTATTGCTGTAAAGAGATACCTTGACCACGACAACTCTCATAAAGGAAAACATTCAATTGTGGTAGCTTTCTTACAGTTCAAAACTTCAGTCCGTTATCATCATGATAGGACACAGCAGCATGCAGGCAGACATGGTGCTGGAGAGGTAGCTGAGAGCTCTACATCTTGAAGACAACAGGAAGTGAACTGTCTCACTGAGCGTGGCTTGAGTACATATGAGACCTCAAAGCTGGCCTCCACAGAGATACACTTCCTCCAATAAGACCACAGCTGCTCCAACAAGGCCACACCTCCCATTAGTGCCACTTCCATTGGGGGTCATTTTCTTCCAAACCACCACATTCCTCTCCCTGGCCCCCAAAGGCTTGTAGCCATATCATGATGCAAAAATTCATTTAGTCCAACTTCAAAAGTCCCCATAGTCTCAAACTTATTTAAAAGTCTAAAGTTTAAAGTCTCGTCTGCAATTCAAGCAATCTCTTAACTGTAATTCCCTATAAAATTAAAACAAAAAAGCAGATCACATATTTCCAACATGAAATGGCACAGAATATTCTTTTTTTTTAAGATTTATTTAAGTATACAGTGGTCTGCCTGCATGCATGCCTACAGGCCAGAAGAGGGCACCAGATCTCATTACAGGTGGTTGCTGGGAATTGAACTCAGGATCTTTGGAAGAGCAAGCAGTGCTCTTAACCACTGAGCCATCTCTCCAGTCTCCAGCACAGAATATTCTTTACCATTCCAAAACTCGGGGAAGGAAGAATAGTGAGGAAATACTGGATCAAAGTAATAGGTTTTCTGTCTCCCAATAATAGGTTTCTTGGTCGATGCAGTAAGCCAGATGAAGCTGAATTGAAAAAAGCATAACAAAAGGTTTATTTGAGCAAAGCAATTCCTAGGTGGGTTCTCCAGTCCCAGAGATGGAGACCAGAGAAGCTGCATGCCCCAACTAAAGCAGGGAGGTTACATAGGTTGTAGGCTAGAGCTGATGACGTGTCTGCCACAAGCTGGGTTTGTGCTCAAGTATGGTCAAAAGCTGAGTGCTTTAGGTAGGTACTTGGGTGGCTGGCAACTTCAGGGGAGGAAGCTTCCATAGCTGCCAAGAATGTGGAACTGGGCTTTTTGGTGCCTTCCCTTTGTTCAGAGATTCTCTGAGTGCACAGGATTTGGAGAGATAGGAATAGGGCATCTCAGAGTGGGCAGGAGTGAGCTGGAGGTTCCAAGCAAATACAAAGCAAGACCGAAAATCAACTGGGCAAACTCCAAACTCTGCATCTCTATGTCTGATGTCAAAGTGCTCTTCAGATCTCCAACTCCTTTCAGCTTTGTTGACTTCAACACACTTCTTTCTCTTGGACTGGTTCCATTCTCTGTTAGCAATTTTCCTCAGCAGGTATCCCATGGCTCTGGCATCTCCAGCATCTTGGGGTCTTCAAGGCAATCCAGGCCTTAACTTTACAACTTCACAAAATGGCTACTCTAGCCCTCCACTCAAGGACACCCTTGACACATGCCTGGTGTCAACAACTTTCCTTAGTCTCAGATGCAAATTCCATAGCCCCTTTCTTCTATCATTAACTCTAAAGACTGAACCACATAGCCAAAGCTGCCAAGTTCCGCTGCTTGCTGGAGCTGGAACATGGCCTCCTCATTCAATTACATCTTCACCAGATTTCTGTTTTCAATGGTTCTCTTCACTGCCTAAATTTGGCTGAAACTGGATCTGTAGACCAGACTGGCCTCAAACCCAGAGACTCCCCAGTCTCCGCCTTCTGAGTGCCGGGATTAAAGGCATGCCCCACCACACCTAATTCTAAGATTTTCTTTAATTCTTTTTCACAAGTTGGAAATTTATCTGGGTGGTATCTTGCCCTGAGGACACCACTCTCTCTATTCCATTTCTTAATCTGTTTATCTCCTTGATTTAGCTCCATTCCACTTCCTAAAGCTCCTTTTCTCCTCAAATTTTACATTTTGTTTTTTTCCTTGCTCAGCTTGTTCCTTATCACTATAAATCTTCATTATAGTGAACACTAATAACCACACAACTGAGTCTATACTAGGCTCTTTTGAGATTTCCTCTGACAAAAGAATTAATCCAAAACTCTTCACTTTAGCCTTAGGCAGACTTTTCGGTCAGGGGCAAAAGCAGCCACATTCTTCACCGAAATATCACAAGACCAGTCTCTAGGCTACATACTAACATTCTTGTGCTCTGAAATCTCTTGAGCTAGACCCCTACAGTTCATCAAATCAGACTCAGCACCACTGTCTTCCATGCTCCTACTAGGAGGGCCCATTAAGCAGCACTTAAAGCATTTAATTGCTTTTCTAATCCATAGTCCCAAAATCCATATTTCTCCAAACAAAAGCATGATCAGGCCTATCACAATACTCCAATCCCTGGTACTAACTTCTGTCTTAGTTAGGGGTTTTATTGCTGTGAAGAGATACCATAACCAACTTTTATGAAGGAAAATATTTAATTGGGGTGGCTCCCTTACAGTTCAGAGGTGTAGTCTATTGTCATCATGGCAGGAAGCAAGGCAGCGTGCAGGTAGACATAATGCTAGCAAAAGAGCTGAGAGTTCTTACATCTTGACCCACCAGCAACAGGAAGTGGCCTTTCTCATTGGGCATGGCTTGAACATATATGAGACCTCAAAGCTGGCTCTACAGTAACACACTTACTCCAACAAGACCACACCTCCCATTAGTGCTACTCCCTTGGGGGGCATTTTCTTTCAAGACACCACACCTCCACAAGCTGCTTCTGGTCATAGTATTTTACCAGAATAAAAAGTAAACTAAACACCCACTGAACCAAGTCAACAGACCCACCGAGCCACAATATTCCTGTAAACCAAAGTCCAATCCAGAGCCATGCCCCAACTTGTCAGTTCTGTGCTGTCTGGAAGAAGATGGAAGGAAAGGCTGGATACTCTCAGAGGTTGGTACATGTGGCTGGAAGAGAGAATCCATCTCCATCGAAGAGTGAGGTAACACTCCAGGTACCAGGGATCCAGAACCAATTGCTCTGATCGCTGATGAAAGTGGTCACACTACACAACGGAGTCCTGGTGGGGAGGAATGACTTCCACTGGAAGAAGCCATCAAGGACTGTCACACCTAGAGAGAAGTCAAGGCCAGTGTCCCATCACAGATGGACATATGAAGGGCCACTGCAGCTGATTCATGTTGGAGCTGTTCCTTTACCTGTTGTCGTGGTGAAAAAGAAATACCCTGACAAAAGCAATTTAAGGGAGAAAGATTATTTTAGGTCATAGTTCATGGTACAGTCCATCAAGGCCCATCAAGGTCCATCAAGGTCCGCCAAGGCCCATCAAGGCAGCAGGAGCAGGAAGCAGCTGGTCACTCTGTGTCCACAGTAAAGAAGAAGAGAGAATGAATGAGGTGCTGTGCTTTTTCTCTCCTTTTTATGCAGTCCAGGACAGCAGCTGGGGTGTGGTGTTGACCACATTTAGGCTAATCTAGATAATTCTTCACAAGTGTACCCAGAGATTTGTCACCTAGGGAATTCTAGATCCTGTCAATTTGACAATCAGTAGTAAGTATCACTAAAGCCAAGACTCATTTACCATAATTCTTAAAACTGAAACCTTTAAAAATTATAGAATATACAGAGGTCAGTATTGCTCTTTGAGTTCTAGGTCAGTCTGGTCTATTTTGTGAGTTCCAGGACAGCAAGGTTAATGAATATAGGGTAAAAGGACCAGCCAAGGAAACACACCCTGACCCTGAAACCAAAGCCAAAAGGTTAAAAAGGGTCAGTGAAAGAAACACACTTTGGTCCTGAAACCAGAGCTAAAGAAACACACTCTGCGCCTCTGACCATTTCAGCACAAAAAAACAACCAATTTCTGAGCACAAAACCAATCAATCCCTGAGCACAAAATCCAGCCAATCTCTGAGCTTCAACAAGCTCAGGGACTGAAATCTGACTAAGACCCACCCTGAAAATCTTCACCCTGAAAAAACTCTGCCCCTTAAGAAGCTCTATATAAGCCCTGTGCCTGCTCAGTTGGGAGCAGCCTTTTTCTGTCCTGGCAGAGGCAGTCACTCTCCTGGATTCCTCCCTCCCAATAAATCTCTTGAATGAGTTTTGGGTAAAGGCCCTAACCCTTCACCAGAGTGGAGCAATGGACACGTCTGTTGGGAAACTCCCTTAGTGGAGTGGCTCAGAGAAGTAATTTTCACTGGAGCAGGAGCAAACTGCTACATTTCTGTGGGGTTTCCCCCTTAGCAGCGTGAAACCGAGAAGCAACAACTTTTGCCAGAGCAGATAAACAATGGATATCTCTGCTGGGAAACTCCCTTGATGGAATAGAGCAGAGAAGCAACAGACATGTCTCCTGGGAAACTCTCTTAGCAGAGTGCAGCAGAGCTGAGCTGTAGCAGCTCTCTTGGAGAGTAGCAGGATGGGTACATTCCTGTCAGGAAACCATCCCCCACTGGAACACAGCTATAGGCATAGACTGGCTCCCCACAGTCAGGGTACCTTCCCTTCACAGCTATAGGTATAGCCTGGCTCCCCACAGTCAGGATACCTTTTCCTTCAGAGCTGTAATACAATGTTAAGACATCCTGTCTCAAAAAACAAACAAAAACAATTATAGAATATATAGTTAACAAAGAAGTGAAATATTGAAACAAAAATTCAAATTATTAAAAAAAGAAAAATCACAGCAGATACTAGATGATGGAAAAATATTCTGTTTCAGAATTGGCAGAATTAATATTGAAATATCTATAACCAAAACTAATACACAGAATTAATGCAATATTTATCTAAATTCCCATGTCATATCTCCCAGGTTTAGAAAAACTAAAGTAGGAATTCAAATGGAATCACAAAACACCACAAATAGCCAAAGCAGTCCTAAGGAGAAAGACCAATGCTGGGGTGTAATTATACTACAGAGCTGTAGTGATAAAGACTGACTGGCATAAAAATAAAAGGAAGAGTGGGGAGGTGGTAGCTCACAGCTTTGATCCCAGCACTCACAAAGCAGAGGCAGGCAGATCTCTGAGTTCAAGGCCAGCCTAGTCTACAGAGCAAGTTCCAAGATAGGCAGAGCTACACAGAGAAACCCTGTCTTGGGAGGGGAAAAAAGAAAAGAAGACCAATGGAGCAGAATAGAGGACCTGGAAATAAAATGGGAAATTCCCACACAATTCATGACAAAGAAGGCAAGAACATACTTTGAAAAAGATGGCCTGTTCAACAGATGGTGCCGACAAAATGGACTTTGCCTGCAGGAGAATAGAATTAGATTCTTTGACCTTGTATAAAAATTAGTTCAAAATAGATCAAAGATCTTAACTTAAAACTAGAAACACTGAATCTTCTGGTAGAAAACACAATAGAGTACCTTTCAGGATATTGGAGTTGGCAAGAACCATTTATTTGTTATTTGTTTTTTGAGAGAAGGTTTCTCTGTGTAGCCCTGGATGTCCTAGAACTCTCTCTGTAGACCAGGCTGGCCTTGATCTCAGAAAGATTCACCTGCCTTTCCCTCCCAAGTTCTGGTATAAATACATCACCATGGCAAGAACTTTTTAAATAGAACACCAACAGCATGCAAGTTTGAATGTTTCTGTAAAGAAAAGGACACAATCAGCAGAGTTAACAGGCAGCCCACAGAGTGGGAGAAAATCTTAACTAGCTGCACTTCAGATAAGGGCTAATGTGTAGAATTTACAAAGAATGCAGAAATTAACTACTAAGGGAATAAAACTACCAATCAACACATGGACAAATGAACTGAGGGAGGGAAAATGGCCAATATTTTTAAAAGTATTCAATGCTGGATGGTTGGTGTGTGCTCATGTCTTTAATCCCAGCACTAGGGAGGCAGAGGTAGGCAAAGTTCAAGGCCAACCTGGTCTAAAGAGTGAGTTCTAGGACAGACACAGCTACACAGAGAAACCCTGTCTCAAAAAATAAATGTGTTAAATATCCCTAGCCCCCAGGAAAACACAAGTTAAAACGGCTATGTGAGATGGCACCTTACTCCATCAGCATGGCTGTCATCAATAAATCTGATGACAAATGTTGGACAAGACGTGGAAAGGATTGGAATCAATTTAGTTGTCCATCGGAGATGAACAGATAATGGGAATTTTGTACATATATAAAATGGGACACTTTTAGCTCTAAAGAAAATGAAGTCGAAAACTTGGCAGGAAAATCGATGAACTTGAACGTAAGGTATTAAGCAAGATCACACAACCTCAGAAATAAACCACATGTTCTCTCTCATATGTGGCATCTAGCCACTAGTATATGCATATGTGTAAGCAAATGCACATGTGGGTGCAGAACAACATGGAGAAAGGGGAATAAGAGAGGATGATTATCAGGGGACTGAGGAAGGACAGAATGCAGGTAATAGACAGGGGTTATGAAGGAGGAGAAAAGGAACTGTTTTTCTAGTTCTAACTCATAGATTTTTTTTGTTTTGGTTTTAGTGGAGGATAAGAACACAAGATATATTTGACTCCAAATGTGTAAGCGGTAAGGTGAAGGTCCACATCTGCTCTGGATGCCTATCTTAACTGTATAGATGCTTACTGAGCTGTGTAGACTGCGGGTCTGGTTAATTTTGGTATGTGACGTTTTTATTTATTTGCAAGGGTTTTATAATAAAGTTTATAAACATAATTTTAAAAAGGATTATAGGAAATCCCTCCTCTGCTTGTGTTGTAGGAACAGAACAAGCCTTGATGAGTACACATCTGTTTTCAATGTGGTTTATTGAATACTTTAAACCCACTGTTGAGGGAAAAAGGACTCCTTTCAAAATACGGCTATTGGCAATGGACCTAGTTATGCAGGAGCTCTGTTGGAGTCATGCAATGGGATTAGGGCTGTTTTGGTGTGGAAGTTGATACTGTCAACTGAGAGCTGTGATGTCATTCAATGGTAGGACATTTGTCTGTATGCAAGAGGCCCTGCTTCAATTCCTAGCACTGTAAGTCAATCAACTCACTGAAAGTCACTGACCTAGTTATGTTACTATTGCTGTGATGAAACATCATGGTCAAAAATAACTTGGGGAGGAAAGGGTTTATTTCCCTCACAGTTCTCTATACCAGTTTATTATGAGAAGCAGTGAAGGCAGGAACCTGGAGGCAGAACCTGTTGCAGGGGGCATGGAGGGGTGCTACTTATTAGCTTGCTCATCATGGCTTGCTAAGCCTTTCTTATAGAACTCAGGACTACCAGCCCAGGGGTAGTACCATGCACGATGGGCTTGGCCTCCCCCCATCCATCACTAATTAAGAAAATATCCTACAGGTTTGCCTGTAGCCCATTAAAAAATAGTTTATTTTTACGTGCATTGCTATTTTGCCTGCATGTATGTCTGTGTGAAGAGGCCAGATCCCCCAGAACTGGAGCTACAGACAGCTGTGAGCTGCCATGGGAGTGCTAGGGGTTGGACTCAGGTCCTTTGGAACTGCAGTCAGTGCTCTTAACTGCTAAGCCATCTCTCCAGGCCCTGCAGCACAGTCTGATGGGAGCGTTTTCTTAATTGAGGTTTCCTCCTCTCAGACGGCTTTAGCTGTGTCAAGCTGACATCAAACTAGCCAGGACAGTTACCACCCTGATCAGTGAGTCAGTCAGCAGCCATCAACACCAGGGCAAAACCGTATGCCAAAGTATATGCCCATATTTTGGGCTGAAAGGTAGAGCTCGGGGTGTGTGAACGCTGTCCCCTGTTCCATCCCCAGCAACCCCTTCATCAGACAGCTATATCACTGAAGGCTCAGATGATAAAAGGAATTTTAAATAATCTCTCTCCATGAGTGTGTTTGTCTGTGAACTCGTGTGCATGTCTGTAGTGTTGGACATCAAATTAGAGGTAAAATCCACAGGATCTGATGACTGGTTGAAGGCCAGAAAGAGAAATGTTGAAGAGAATGGTGGCCGGGGGCATATCTCAGAGCTGAAAGGAAGAAACAGGCTCAAGGGGAAAACCACCACTTGGGTTTTGGGTGAGATGAACATGAAGGGCCTGCACACTCTGTCAGCAGGGACACTGATTCAAGCATTCTGAATGTGTGCATGCCTTTGGCCCAACTGAGACACCAAATCCATCTATAATATATCAGCAGGCACAGGGCTTGGGAAGAGCTCCAGGCTGGGCACTGCAGCTGGAGCATGACGGTCGCCCTTTCGTCTTCTGTCTTCCAGGACAGATGAGCAGCAGCTGACCTTTCCGAGGTATTTGGCAAATTCCAACAGCTGCACCATCCGGGACTGAGGTGGCCACTGGGCAAGATCTGAAGACCAGGCTTCACTGGGACTGAAGAGAAGGACAGAGAAACTAGTTCTTGGAAAGGAAGGGAGGGGGACTTGAAGCCCGATACCTGCTCTAACACAAAGCATGTGTGCAGCCTGCAGCAGACTTTGATTCCACAAATACCACCACTGCCTTGGGGAGCAGCAGAGACAGCTGACCCGGCAGTAGCTGCATGGAAAACGCTATTTAAGGACTCGACTTTAGCAGCTCAGGACCGCAGGACTCTGGGCTGCAAATCTGATTGGAGGGCTGTAAATTTGATCGGAGGGCAACAACACCGAGGAAGGAACCAGATTCGAGGGGAAGACACCAGCAGGTGGTTGGCTGCTGTGAACCCTGAATATGTCCACTGAGCTCATTTTAATAAAATGATGTTTCTCCACCTCTCTTTGAGTAAATTAAGTATGTTGGTTCAGGGAAAGTGCTTATAATAATGCCCAGCACATCGCGATCAGCGGATAGAAGCTGTCACCAATTGTCATTATTATCGCCACAGTCACCTACTAATGTAAATATGTCCAGAGACAGAGAGATGCTCAGCTCTAATGAAAGGGTATAGATAAGTGGTGGGATTTACAATCACTGGCCTCCCACTATCTTTGTGTTTTTCTGTAATCTTTCCATTCCTTACAGTGAACACATTTATTACATAAAACATAAGTTAATATGCAAGATTGAAGGGTGTGCAGACTCTGGTGTCAGATCTCCTGGCTGAAGACTGAATTCCTTTAAGAGCTGTGTGTTTGTAGGCACATTATTTTCTTTCTTTGAATCAATTTCCTCTTTAAAACAATTTTAATTGTGTCTAGGTGTGTATGTGGTGGTGGGGGTACGACATGCCCATGAGTACTGGTGCCCACAGATACCAGAAAAGGGTATGATACCCGTTGGACCTGGAGTTAAGGTGGTTGTGAATTACCTGGTAGAAGTACTGGGAACCAAACTCAAGTCGTCTTCAAGAGCTGTAAATGTTCTTAACTACTGAGCTGTCTTTCCAGCCTCACAGTACCAAGGTCATTGAGGGTTATGAGAGTAAAATGAGATACTCCAGACACCCGGGCGGCATGGCATGTGGCAGAGAGGTGTAAAGAGATAAATGACAACTGCTCTCATTAGCAGGGAAAGGCTGCTGGCTGCGCTATCTCCCACTTCAGTGTCCTTGGTATGTGTTCAGTGCTGTGGAAATGGTAGCTTTTCATTGTGTTCATTTTTTGGTGATGGGGTCTTGAATAATGATCGAGTGCTCTAGCACTGACCCACATTCCTGAGACTCTACAGTGGGTGGATTAACTGGAACCATCTCGGGTATCTTACATACGGCGGTGGACCAAGATCCAACTCTATAGACACAGATGAAAAGTCCCCAAGTGTCTTTCCTATCAAGGTCAAGTTTCTATCAATGGGGAAGCTCATGTTATTTTTACAAAAGCTGTTGCCACTCTCTGAGAAAGTGAGGCTACTTTATTAGATGGTCCAGGCATTGTTTTCTTATTCTTCTATGGGACAACAGCCAGAAGCCAGAGGCAATGCTCTTTGTAATGCCATGCTTCCTACATTCTCCACCACACTTCTTCTTGAGACGGGATCCCCCTATGTTACCACACTGCCTCAAACTCTGGTCTCAAGTGACCCAACTGCCTCAACCTCTTGAGTAGCAGTGACTACACATGTGCCACTGTGCCCAGTCAGAGTTTTGCAATACAGGCTCACATGCTAGGTACATGCTCTACCATGGAATCTACTCACAAGCCCTCCTGTGCTCTTCTTCCCGAACTGTAAGTCAGTTCCAGAAGATTGTCTCACGTTTCATGCGTAGTGCTCCTCTTGGCCTTGGCCACACATGCTTCTTTCTGCAGGGGGCAACAGTCACTACAGAGACACAGAACTGGTTAAAGTGCTGGGAATAAGTCTATTGAACGCTCAGCATTATTACATCAGACACACCTCTATCAGCCCCGCCTCCAAAGCTCAGGGAAGACTTCCAAAGAGAGGTGGAAAGAATGCAAGAGCAGGAAAACAGGAGAGGGAGAGAGGGAGAGAGGGAGGGAGAGAGGGAGAGAGAGAGAGAGAGGGAGAGAGAGAGAGAGAGAGAGAGAGA
>LOEQ01008167.1:34774-46459 GCA_001685075.1 Bramus lutescens
AGGCAGGGAGGGGAGCAGAGAAAAATGTAGAGCTCAATAAAAATCAGTAAAAAGAAAAAAATATTTGGGGAAGAATACCCCTGCTCTGAACATGTACAGAGTTTGTTTACATAACATTTGCATTTTTAAGAGATAAAAGCTTACAGAAGGATGTGCAGGGGTAATTTGGAATTCTGCACAATGTTCTGTAGGCACTGGGCATCCAAAGGCTTTGATAGCTCTGGGGGACTAGAATCAATACGTATGGGTACCCAGGGAGCAGCTATTTATTATTGTGAATTTAATACAAACTTAGGGCTGGGGTAAGTATTTATACCCTGGGTTTAATCCAGCTCCAGTTGACCTATCAGTGAGGAATGATAGGTATTCACAGGATGTCCTGGACCAATTACAATGAGATTAGCTGCACGTATAATATAGAAAGCAGGAAGGGTCTTCCTAGACTTCCACCATCAAGGAACTGCAAGCTAAAACACTCAGCTATGCATTTTAAGAACTGAGCCAGGGTCACCTGAGAAATTCCTCATTCCCATTCTGTGCTGAGTTTTGTATGAAATTCCTCAGATCATAGCCTGGTGCTCCTAAGAGAGGCCTCACACTACCCAGTTTCTCCCTTTCCTAGCTGGCTTTCCTCCCAAACAGCTGTGTGAGATGAATAGCGGGACTGTCTCATCTTTGCTCTCAAAAGCCATTATATAATATCAGACACATATATCAAAGACAAAAGTAGAACTTAAAAATGATGACACTCAGTAACAAAAACAAACATTTCAGCAGGGGAACGTCTATGTTTCTCTCATTGAAGCAGTGGCCTGCTCCGGGCAATACCAGCCCATTGTGATGAGTGTCTTCGAGGCTGCTGGAGCTGCTGGTTTGTATCAATTTGCAACATCTCATGAGGCAAGCCCTAAAGTCATCCTTGTTTTACCAAGGAGGAAACTGAGTTCCCAAGAATAATCAATCTGTCTCAAATCTTAGCTCATTAGAGGGCCAAGCTGGTGTTCACCCCTGAACCACTATGTCTAGAGGGCACACTCCAAAACTTTACTGGTAGCCCACAGCCTCTAGAATCACAGCACTTAGTGGGATGCTGGCCCCCTGCCAGAGCGCTTTCAATTGTACATTAGATGGGGATTTGGAGTTTTAGAGTTTTGCTCTGGGTTAAATGTGTAGTCCAGATGCAGTCCCTTGCTGAAGAAAGATGTATTCAGATAATCAAGTTATGAGAACTTGTAAGTCATCCAGGTTTTCAGGTCAGAGCAAAAGGCCTATCAGTGGCAAATCCAAGGGTCTTTTGTACACCTAAGAGGATGGATTTGAAAGCATTAAAGCAGTGATTGCTTGTTGAGACTCTTGACTGCAAGATGGAAAAGTTGGCATTAAGTATAATGCAGTCACAATCCCCAGTTGCTCATTAGGCGGCTGTGCTGCTCAGGGGATTTTGCAGTGGAGTCTGTGAAGAGTAATCTTGGATGAACTGGATCAGAGCAGCGTGCCCAGAAAGGCACCTAAGTCCTGCAGAGCCTCCTTCTGTTGTAATAGGCGTGCAGAATCGCTTGTTTCTATGAATTAGTCAGACGATAAGAGGGTATAAGCAGTTTGCTATGCTATTTTGATGTTTTTGCATCGTTGTATTTTGTAGAACGCCTCAAGAAGAGTTTCATTAGGAATTGAGAGAATCTGGGAAAAGCAATTAGTTGCCTTGGTTGGTTGTTAGAGGCAGGGTAGGAATCCGATGCCTGCTTCCAGCTTGGAGTTATGGAAACCAGCCTTCCCGGTGATCCTTAATTTTCTTTTTAAAATTTTAAATAGTTTTTAAACATTTATTTTTAATTGTGTGCATATGTATAGGTTAGTGTATACTGTGCAGGTGTTTGTGGAGGCCTGCAGCATCAGATCCCCTGGAAGTGTAGTTACAGGAGGTTGTGAGGCACAGTCTTCTGGAAGGACAGATGTGCTCTTAAGCACTGAGCCATCTCTCCAGCCCCCTTTTCTCCTCTGTTTCCTTAAGGATCTGAGGAAGTGGTGCTGATGCTGGTGCTGGCAGCTGTTTGAGTGATTGTGTGCTGCATGTACTGTGCTCACCCAGCCTATCAGTAGCCCTGTTTGGGAGTGAGAAAACAGCTACATGGATTCCATGATTTATAACATAGTTTTGTTTTTCAGTTGGAATTCACACCACACTGTAGTTTGGTTTGACAACTAAGCCACACCTGGGGAGAGAGAACTCCTTCCCCCAGAAAAAGATGCAGCTGGTCATCTGTGGGCAGTGTAAGGAATTTGTGACTTTTCTTTCCCTACATAGTGTGGCCTTAAACCCCACCCTAGACTTAAGCAAATTCCCCTCAGTGTCCTTTGGTACATAGCAGGAGTGTAAATGTTTAGTGAGTGAAGTGTGTTGGAGAAGAAGCAGCATTTTCCTCACACTACTAAAAACTCTTAAAAGTGTCTAATTTTTTCCAGGAAATTTATTTAAATGTAATTTATTAGATCTAATTTATTTAGATATAATTCAGTTTAAATTGTGTGGTTAAATATCTGTAATCATTACTTGCTAATTTCAGGACCATCACTTCAAAACTTCTTTCCTCCCTGCAGTCTGTGGTAACCACTCACCCTTTTGCAGTTCTTCGGAGTTTTTCTTCTGTGGGCATTCTCATGCAGAGTGTAGCATGTGGTAAGCATGCACTTCTTTCTATGGCTGAATGTTATTCCACGTTGTAGATGTGTTCTGTGCTGATGTGTTTGCATTAGGTTGTTGGCACTGCCTACTGTGTTTCGTGTTCCAGTTCATACCATTGCAGAAGTTTCTGTGTGGATGTTTGTTTTCAGCTCTCTCGCGTGTTTATCAACAATGGAACTGCTTGGCCAATTGGTGTTTTACTTTTTGTCTTGAGACAAAGTCTATGTGCCTGAGCCTCCTGAGTGGCAGATTATAGGTGTGCATCACACATCTGGTGAGTGTGTTTAGTTTTTTGAGGAACTTCCAGGGTGGCTGCACCATCTACATGCTCACCTGCACTCTATAGGTTTCCAGCCCTGCCGCATGCTCAGCAGCACTTGAGGTTTTTCTCCTTGTCTGCTCCCTTGCAGCCTGGTGCTCATTGGCTGTTCGGTCAGCCTAACGAACATGCCTGTTCAGTCCTTTGTTCACTTTTGGTTGGCTTATTGGTCCTTTCATTGTTGTGAAAGTTAGTTCTTCTATGCCGTCCTTTTCAGAGCGACGATTTCTATGTGATGTGTTTCTGTTCTATGAGTTACCTTTTTACTTTCACGATAGTGTCCTTTGATATAGAAGAGTTGGTTATTTGGTTTGTGTGATCCTATGTAGCCTAGGCTGCCTTAAACTCTTGATCCTCCTGTCCCCACTTCCCAGGTGCACAGAACATAGGCGTGTGCCATCATGCTCTGAAAAGCTAAGATGACATGATATCTGGGTTCTCTCTTGTCTCTGGTTACCTGTCCTTTGGTATCATAGAGAACTTTGTCCAGTGCTGAATGTTGACCCTAGGGTCTTAAAAATGCTAGTCAAGCAAGCATACTTCTGATGAAATATACCCCAACCAACAGCCTGTTTGAATGGCTGCATAATATGGCTCTATCCTGTATTTACTTAAAAATCTCTTGTATTTTAAGTTTTCTGAGGTTTTTGTGTGTGTGTATGTGTGTGTGTGGTTTTGTTGTTGTTTTACCATTAATGCTATTGCTTTCAATACAGTGTGGGTGAACATTTCACTTTCTTTCTCTGTACTGACAGAATTCTAGAATGAATCTAAATTTTTTTTCTATCAGGGATTATTCATTTTCTGTTATTATGTACTTGGTGTGTAAATTCATTTTGGTAAGACAGTCAAGTAGTGGCACAAGTAAATACATCGTTTTCCATCCCCAAATATTCCTATCCTATCAAAGGGCATTTTTCTCGTTCTAGATGAGCAGGTAGGCTCCACATGACTTACCAGTATGTACTTCCTCAGTATCATGTGAGTGCCCACTCATTGTTCCCTCTTTTGCATTAACATGCTGGCATTTTTATAATGTGAGCATCTAAGCTGGGGTGGTCCATTGCCTAAAATCCCAGCTCTGGGAGGTAGAAGATCAAGAGACAGAAGTTCAAGGTCAGTCTTTGCTACATAGCAAGTTTGAGGACAGCCTGGGCTACATGAGACACTCTCTTTAACACTTATTGAATATTTGGTGTTGACAACACTGTTAAGATGCTAAAGTTCAGTAATTAAAGGGACTTACCCAGGTGGTGGAGTTTTCCAAGGAAGTTTAACAGTGAGTCCTATGTCATAAAATTACTTCTCAAATAAATATTACTATTGAAATATTTTCTGATTTAATTGCCTTCAAATTGTATTCGTGTTCTTAATTTTCTTAAAACAATCTTATTTTACATACCAATCCCAGCTCCCTCTGCCTTCCCTTCTCCCGCTCCCCCCACCTTCTGCCAACCCCACCTCCAACCACTCCTCAGAGAGGGTGAGGCCCATGGGGAGTCAACAAATTCTATCACTTGGGGCAGGACCCGGGCCCTTCCCCTTGTATCTAGGCTCAGCAAGATATCCCTCCATAGGGAATGGACTCTAAAAAGCCAGTTTATGCACTAGGAATAAATATTGGTTCCACTGCCAGTGGACCCACAAAACTGCCCAACCAACACAACTGTCACCTACATTCATAGGGCCTAGTTCGGTCCTATGCAGGTTCCCTAGCTGTCAGTCTGGAGTCAGTGAGCTCCTACTAGCTTGGGTCAGCTGTTTCTGTGGGCTTCCCCATTATGGCCTTGACCCCTTTGCTCCTCCCTCTCTACAGCTCTACTCGAGGAGCTCAGCCCAATGCTTAGCTGTGGATCTCTGCATCTGCTTCCATCAGTTACTGGATAAAGGTTCTATAATGACAGTTAAGGTAGTCATGGATCTGATTACAGGGGAAGAGCAGTTAAGGCACCCTCTCCACTATTGCTTAGATTCTTAGCTGGGGTCATCCTTGTGGAGGAGTTCCCTGGTAGAAGTTTCCAGGTCACTTACATATATATTCTATCCTGTCATCTGCAGATAGTGAAAGTCTGACTTCTTCCTTTCCAGTTTGTATACCCTTGATCTTCTTTTGTTGTCTTAGTGCTCTAGCTAGAACTTTGAGTACTAAATTGAATAGATATGGAGAGAGTGGACAGCCATCCTTCTAGTGTCAGTGATTGATATTTTAATCACAGTCAAAGAAGGAGTAAAAAATATGCTGTGTATCATGTCCAGTGCCATGACACAGAGCCTTCCCTGCTGAGGGCCTCTCTTGTTTTGCTAGAAGTTGGGTGTTTTAGTTTTGACCCAAATACAAATATAAGATCCAGAAGCCAGGATCCTGATTACTTAGATACATGAATGATTTAGTCAGGCCACTCAATTTCTGTCAGTTTCTTCACCCATGAATGAATATGGTTGAATTATGTAGCCCTAGATGTGTGTATATCTAATTGCACAGTTTTCTAATTTTTATTTCTTGGTTTTTGACGGTATCCTGCTGGTAGTCCTTGCTGAGATCCGACTCACTATCCTTCCGCCTTTGTGTGGTGAGGCACCATCACACCCAGCTTTCATCACCTTCTTATAAGGATCATTTCATGGTGGTATACAATGATGCATTCACTTCCTAGTTTTAATCTGGTGATGAATGATAGGAAGGTGGGCTGAGTAGTAAGTGAATGAGGCAAGTGGAGAAAGCCAGGGAGGAGTGAGGGGAAGGGAACAGAGAGGGAATGAGGGGCGCGAGCCTGTTGCAGCCAGTGTGTGGTTGGTAACCTGAAAGGGAACAGGATGAAGATGAGTTTGAAGTGAGCTTCCTTGGGCTTAGGCAACTTGGAAGAGGGAGAGGTCTGATCTGTTACAGATAGATGCTCAGAGCAAATCAAGGCCTTGGCCAAAGTCAGTGAGGATCCTCCCTGCGTTCTGATGAAGCCATCAAAACCTCAGCTCATGGCCAGTGCTCAACAGAGTCCCGTGTGCACCTGTCACAGGAGAGACTGGGCTGCAGAAGAGTGTGGGACATCAGTGGTGGGAAGAACAAGACACTGTCATTTGGCATTGCACTTTGATCCTAAAACTTGCCTGCTGAATTTGGAGCCCAGCATTTACTTTAATGACCAAGTGATTTGCAGGATTTTCTCTAAATGTCAGTTCCACATAGCCAACTTCTTGTTGTTCTCTTCTGTGATTTCTAAAGGGCTTTCTGATGTTCTCTGCACCAGCTACTTGTATCTTTTTGCAGATAACTACAAAGAATAGGCATAGCTCACATTATGAATCGATTTTCTGATTTATATTGAGTTATTTATGTTTCTTAAGTCCAGCCAACTGTGAGACTTTGCAAGGTTAGTTTATTTTTCTGTAAGGCTGATAGCCAAGTCAGACCTTTTGGTAAATTAAGTTCAAGCCATCTGGGGAAGTTTCTTGGCAATCAGCTAGCTGGCCTATGCCAGGAGCACTTTCCTAGATACAAAGCGTCACTCAGTCTCTAGCAAAGTGCAGTAAGGCTCCTCAAATGGAGGTACTCCCATCAGGCCAGCTAGCATTTCATCTCTCCTGGGAGAGGCTTGGGGAGCCCAGAAGCCCTGGCAACCAGATAAACTGAGGCTTTAAGTGAGAACAGGGAGCCAGGAGCTGAGAGGATAGCTTAGTGGAGGAAAAACCCTGACTGTGTAAGTCTGGTGACTTGGGCTTCATCCCATCCACCATATGTTCTAGTTCCCTTTCTGTTGCTGTCATAAAATACACTGACCAAAAGCAGCTAAGGAGGAGAGGGTTCATTTCAGCTTAATTGCCATTGAGAGAAAACAGTGGAGGAACTTGAAAACTTGAGTTTTCCAGTGCAGAAATTTGTAAACAGAAACCATGGAGGAGGAGAACTGCTTGCTGGCTTACACACAGTTCATGCTTAGCTAGCTTCCTTGTATATAGCCCAGGATCAACTGCCTGGGGAAAGCTGCTGCCCACAGTGGGCCAGGCTCTCCTACATCAGTTAACAATCAAGACAATTTCCCACAGAAATGCTCATAGGCTAATCTGATCTGGGCAGTGCCCCAACTGACACCCCTTTCTCAGATTACTCTAGGTTGTGACAGTTATCTAGGATAAAGCTTTAGCTCCACAGGGTTGTCCTCTGACTTCCAACTTCCACATGTATGCTGTGGCATCTCCCCACTCTCTAATAATTAATAATATTTTAAGGATAAGGAGCCAGGCAGATCTGCATTTGAGCTGTGCCTAACATTAATGACTCCTGTGCAGTCTTGGCCAAGTTCCCGTGTTAGATACCAATTTCCTCTACTGTAAAACAGAGATAGTAACCTTTCTATCTAGGGGATGTTAGGAGAATTAAACAGGAGGTGGAAAATGCTTAGCATACACAAGACATTAGTCCTGTGTTCCTGGCATTGGTGTTTGAGAGTCTAGGATATAGAAAAGGGCAGGTCTAGTGGACTGGCCGAAAATGATGTTTTAATTCACTCCCTTGATGAGAAGGAGTTCCTGTCCTAGGAGTCTGGGGATAGCCCTACACAGAAAATCTACAGTTGGAGGGCGAGAACAATGTGCAGTGTGCAGGAGCCCAGTGAGCACCGAGTGCATGTGGGAGACAGCTTTTGTAGTATTCAGAAGATGTGACCGGCTTCTTCAGCTACTCTGGGGGAGCTGAAACCCACTACTGAGAGACAACTAGGAGCTGCACGTGGTCTCTGATAGGAAAATTGTTCTGCTGAGTGACCTGGAGCTGAGTGGGGAGAGGAACTGGGGTTAGGTTTTTTGAAAGCCTCCCAGTATTGCTAAATTCTAAGGCAGTGTGCAATATTGAGTTTTAATTTTTGACTCCACAAAAGAGAATAGTGGTCTTGAATGCCATTACAGGCAGCTTTCAGGATCTTAGCAGGCTGCTGAGTTGTATGGAGGAAGACAGATGCATTGTGTTTAGAGAAGAAATGCCACAGTAGGTCATGCATAGTCGCATGATCCAAGATCTGTTCACTGTGCTCAGTTCTGCATTTTTATGGCTTGCTTGTGTGTGCCACTGATGACTCTTCAGAGGCCTAACCAGGTAAGGAAGGAATAGCTTGCCCTGAAAATGAACCTCATTGGGTCAAGTTAGATTGGCAGCAGCCAGGGAAGTGAGAGGATCTTGGAAGACCAGGATGTTGGGATGCAGGCCAGAGGCACTTGGGATGTTGCCAAGAGGCTATGGAGCTATTTGCCCAAAGCTGGCCTGGCTATAGAATTATCTGTATTCTGTAGATTATTCTGAGAGATACAAGAGTATTGTAGCTGTTCTTGTTTTGACTAGAGCCAGTGCAAAAGGGAGGGATGTGTGAATGGCTTGTAACTTATAGACATGAGCTGTTGCTATAACATACTGGAAAATAATTAGATATGAATGGATGTGACTTGAAGTTAGGCCGCGGCAGACAGTACCTGGCTTCTCCATAGTATCTGTGTCGTCCTGAGCTATTAGAAATGTAGAATCTCGGGCTTCACACTAGAACTTCTGGGCCAGAATTTCCTTTGACAAGATCCCCGTGTGATTCTTGGGCATATTAAAGTCTGAGAAGTTGCTCTGGTGGATGAGAGGACTTGAGTTTCAAGTCAGACACATTGACTGTATTGACTGCTGTGCCCTTGGGCCGTTACTTAACATCTTCACTGTCAAGGCCTTGTTGTGAATGGAGTTTAATGCTTACTGGGTTGTTAGTATTAAAGAGCTTATGAAGTGTTAGAAATGTAGTGTAGCGCATCATTATGGTGGCTATTAGTGATTCTTTGAAAAGTGACAGCCTTATATAAATTGGTAGACTATGAAAAAGAAAGACCAGGATGTCGTTAACATTGACTGAAGGCATGACTTGGCAGTTTTAGAAAAACTGGTCACCAGATACAGTGACAGTGGAGAGGCCAGCCTGGGTTGTATGGCAAGAACCTGGGTTAAGAAACCAAGTGCTGGGACTGTTGCTCAGTGGTACAGCATTTGCTCAGTTAGCACCTAGAAAGCCCTTAGTTCCATCCCTAGAACCTCAACAAAGGGATAAATGGAGAATGAAAGGGAAGAGAAATACAAGGTCTTCAGAGCTGCTGTGTGGTAGATCTGGTTGATTCCCTGACCAGTCTCCTAGAGGAGAGACTGGAGATGCTTCCTTTAGGTAACCAGTAGTTGACAGCTCAGTTCGTGGGAAAATTGCCTGCAGAGGGGGTGGACAGCTAAGTCTTAGCAACCAGCGTGGCTGTGCATTGTAGACCACATAACCATGGCTTGCGTGTTGAGGCCCCAACTTAATTCAGGACTTAGCCCTAATTTATTAGCTCTTTGGTCCTTTCACAGGGTATTTAATTTAATATCTTGGTGCTTTAGTTTGCATCTGTACACAAGGGTAGATGGGATTGTGAGCTGTAAATCCTAGTACATAAACAAGCTATGTATCTATGCATCTCCTTGCTCAGGAGATAGCCTCCCAAGTCCCTTAAGGTATGTGCTGTGCCTGGGCTGGCCCTTAGACCCTCCCATGCTGGAGTTCTCTGAAGCTGTTCTGGCTGCTTGGAATTCCCAGTGACCTTTACAAAAGACCGCTGGCCCATTGAGGTGTTGCTCTACATTTAGGGCAGAATGATGCCAATGGTGATGGTAACATTAGAAACAACTCCACGTGAGAGACACAACCGTGAACCCCAGAGTAGCAGAGGGAAATCTGAATTCCTTACACTGCAGCTCTGCCTATCAGGCAGATACCAAATGACAGATGCTTTTGAACTTGAGAAATCCAGGCCTGCTGAAAGCTACAGTTACCCTTTTCTAACCTCACCAATCCTCCTCACATTCTCAGAAATAATTGCCAGGGCTTCTCTTTTAACTCGGCTGATTCCTCAGATACCTTACATTTTAAATCATCTTTTCGTGTGGAGCAATCCCCCATTTCTTGTCTCTGAGTGTGTGATCTTTGCTCTAATTATGTTGAGAGAGCCAGTTATTTCACCTGGCTCTGGTTGTTTGTGAGACACTACATAGCCACAGGGTTAAGGCAGACTAGGATCAGAGAGCAGCTCAGCCTCTCAGGACCTCAGTTTCCTCCCTTGAAAAGGAGGAGATTGGACTAAGGTCATCTGGTCGTGTGACAGGAGTACGTGACAGATGAAGTAATGAACTCCTGCACCGCGAAAGTGACTGAAAGGGCTCTCCAAGGTCCCTCAGTCTCTGGCTACCACAGAGCCCAGGCAATGAGACAGAAGACAAGACTGCAGAGGAGTCAGGAATTATCACTAGAGACAATAAAGCAAGAGGTGGAATTAGTAGGGGATCCAAACTGACAATCCTTGACCAAGAGTTCGAATAGCTTTTCCCTCCTGTAGTAGAAATCCAGCCTTTGGGCACCTGCAGCTGGCGCCTGATAGACAATGTGGGTAGTATATCAGGTCACCTGTCCTTGCTGCTGGTCCCTCTGCTGGATCCACCTGTCCTCTCACGCCTACAGCTCTGACTCAGTTTTCCTATTTTGGAGGCTTTGTCTGCAGAACTCAGGTGCCCCTTCTTCTGCTCTGTATTTGGCCACATTCACTGCGCTGCTGTTTCATGCTGTATTGGAGACCTCTGTCACCTGTGCCTGGTGCAGTGCCATGGGATCCCTTCAAGAAATGGGCCCAAGTGTCTCCTCTGGCTAGCGTGCCTGAACTTTGCCCTCACCTGTTGAGGTCATACTTAAGTGGCAATTACAGCTCCACCCTTTTCTCTTTTCTTGCTGCTCATCCGTTCTCTCCTTCCCTTCCTCTCTCAGGACGTGCTTTGTAACATAGACTGAGCTGGTTTGAGATTTCTGTTTCCGTTCTGCTGCTGCTGGGTGGACCATGTGCGCCCTATGGACTAGGGTCTTGGCTCCCACACAGCACCTAGGGTGTGCCAAGTAGTTGGTGGTGTGTGGGCTGCCACCCTGAGGTGGGAGCTCAGGTGCTCCACTCTCTGGTAGTGCAGCAGAGGCCTTCCTTCACTTGCCTGCCGCTGTGGAGGGCAGAACTGTTTCAATTCCGCAGTGTATGTGGACATTGGAATCTTCGGCTTAATTTTCCTACCATGTTCCTTAGAGAGATGTCACCTTCCCTCCAAACGTGACTTTGCCCCACTTGCCTTCTCCGGTTTGTGTTCTGTGGAACGTAAGGAACCCGAGACTTCCAAATCTTCTTTGGAAGGAGTCAGGATAGAAATTTAAATAAATATTCTTTATGCCCCTTTTAGAAAGCTGGCCTAGTTTTCTACTTTGTGTTGAATTCCCATTTGTGTTTTGGGTCATTATACAGCACTTGGTTCAACCAATTAAGTTTCTTCTGTCTGGCGTCTTTATTCTGAGTCAGTATAGCCTTTTTCTTGAGGCTTTAATAGTGTTCCTTTGAGAAACATCCTTCTTTCTGGAGTTCTTTCTTGTTGCTTAAACGTTTTCCCCATGGGACCTTTGACAATTTCCCCAGCCTAGCAATTTCTACGAGTGCTTTGTAACATACTTTATATTGCTCCTGTGTCAATCTTCAAGACTTAGAGATTTCAGCACTCAGTGATCAGCTGTAAGTTTCTTTACCTCCCAAACCACACTGTAGTGAGTGTTCTATTCTCTCTCTGTGGGACTTCCTGTAAATGGAGTTAGGCTGAAGCAGAAAAGCATGTTGG
>LOEQ01008168.1:0-15152 GCA_001685075.1 Bramus lutescens
GGTATCTCAGCGGCTATTGGCTGAAGGAGCGGAAGGAGCTCCCGCAACAGGAAGGTTCTTAGTCTTACTCCAGCTTAACATGCCATGCTTTGCTGATACCCATGGAAGATTCTCCACTTTCTGAAACTGAGGATGAATGGGTTGGAGAGATGGGGGAAGGTAAGGAGAGGGAATGGGAGGAGAGGAGGGAAGGAAATTGATGTAAACTAAATAAATAAAACAAAAAAGTGGTCAGGTGTTGGTGTTACTCTTAGTGTTCTGTCTGTATACGTTACTTGTTTTTTTTTTTAACTTGCAGCTTTAATAGTCTTTCTGTGTTCTGTACACTTAGTGTTTTGATTCTTATGTGATGGGGACTTCCTTTTCAGGCCTTATCTATTTGGTCTTCTGTATGCTTCTTATCCTTGTTAGGCATCTTCTTTAGGTTAGTAAAATTTTCTTCTATGATTTTGTTGAAAATGTTTTCTGGTCCTTTGAGCTAGGATTCTTCTCCTTTCTCGATTCTTCTTTCTCTTAGGTTTGGTCATTTCCTTATGTTCCAGATTTCCTTGATGTTTTATGTCAGGATTTTTTTTCATAGTTTTAATGCTTTCTTTGGCTGCTGTATCCATTTCTTTTACCGTGTCTTCAATGAGATTCTCCCAGACGTCTCTTGTATTTCATTGGTGCAGCATTCTTCTGAAGTGCCTGTTCTGTTGGTGAGGCTAGACTCTGAAGTTCCCATCCAAGTTTCTAAAGTTTTCACTTAAGAATTCTCTCAGTTTGGATTTTTTTAAATTGATTAAATTCCACTTTCAGGTCTTGAACAGTTTTATTCATTTCCTTCCAATGTTTGTGTTTTTACAGAGTTCTTTAAGGGATTCACTTGTTTCCTCTTTAAGGACCTCTATTATAGTCATAAAGGTTTATTTGTCATTTTATCTGGAGGTTTGCCAGCTGTGACTTTTGCTATGCTAAAAGGTTCTGGACCCAAATCCCTCTGGAGTAGTGAGAAGTACATATATATGGTCATGATCCCTTTACACTACTGTGTGTGTGTGTATGTATCTCTCTCTCTCTCTCTCTCTCTCTCTCTCTCTCTCTCTGAGAGAAAGAGATTGAAAGAGAAAGAGATTGAAAGAGAGAGAGAGAGAGAAAAATTATGCAGGCTTTAGGAATCTGCTATAACAGGACTGGGCTTGTTAGCATGGTGAGCAGAATGATTGTCACTCTTAATACAACACAGAGAGCACACAGTAATTTTCTGCTCTTATAACTAGAGGTACTGTGCATATAAGTTCCAATGTTCTGACTTTTGTTATTGGAAAGAAGGATCTAATTTAAATGAAGTGTTATGTTTGGAGACTATGATGGATAATCTTAGCCTTCAGCTTTACACTTGGGAAGAAGGAACATTAACTGTAGGAATTGTCTACTATGTTGGTCTGTGGGCGGTCATTGGGGACTTTACCTTTATTAATTGATGTAGAGGGCCCAGCTCACTGTGAGTGATAACATCCCTAGGCAGGTGGTCCTGGACTGCATAAGAAAGGTAGCTGAATGTTAGCTTGGAGGCAGGCCAGTAAACAGCATTCTTCCTTGGTCTCTGCTTCAGTTCCTGCCTCCAGTGTCCTGCCTTGAGCTCCTGTTCTGGCTTCCTTGGAGGTGTATTGCGACCTGGACGTTTAATCTGAAATAAATCCTTTCTTCCATCAGTTCCTTTTGGTCATGCAGTAAACAAAACTAGGGCACAGATCTAATTGCTATGTTCTATAATGAATCATACACATCATAATAGTAGATGCTAGATCTGCATTGCTTTGAAGTCCTGTAGATATAGGCCAACCTACCACAAATTCTCTCTTGTATTTACATATTATGGATCTAAAAATATCTAATAGGTATCTTTTAAAAATAGTTTTAAAAAGCTCAGTTAAGTCAGAGTTATGGTTTCTAGTAGTAAAGCACCCTAATCTGTAGGACTTTGTGGTCATGTACATGGCAAAATGGAATTATAATTATAGTTACAAAGGACGCAAAACAGCTATCTTTCATATGTCATTATTTTGGATTGCTTGGGTTAAGGTGATCTCATAAAGGTTTATAAACAAGAGAACAACAGATATCAGAAGTATGCAGACTGGATGTGACCTGCAGAGGCTTTCAGTGAAGATGTAGTAAAGTACCCCTGAGCCAAACAATGAGGTGGCCTCTAACACCTGAATGGTAAACATAGAAATTCTTCACTTTAGCTTTAGAAAGAAAATTAGTCTAACCCAACTCTCTGAAAATAGCCTGAAATACCAGTGACATACGTCTGACCTATAAAAGTATGAAGTATTAAATTTTTGCTATCTCAAACAACTGAAAAATAATAGGAGCAAGACTTCATGTTATGCATGGCTATTTTCAGTGTCATATCTTGCTCCTACGACTGTGTAGGGGAATTTTTCATTTCATCACATTGTCATTATTCCTAGATACCTCCTAAAGGTCAGCAACACTAGTTTTACATAAAGATTTGAAGTATTCCAGAGGATTTTCAGATTGTAACAGATTTTAAGCAAAATGAATGCTTTTCTGGTTCCAAATGTCAGAAATCCAAGATAAATGAGAAAAGGCAGGCATTTAGAGTGAAGAAAATAATCTCAGCCTTTTTTGAAACCTTACTTCATGCGTGGTCATGTGCTGCACACCTTATTGGTCAACTCATAAGGTCTTTAAGCAATATAACTTCATTTACTTATATAGTAAGGAAGGAATCTTATTTAGTTATAATTATCCTGTGTTGCTATTATAGAAAAACATTAAAAAGTGTCTTAGCTGAATGAAAAACCCTGAATTTCCTAACTCAAAAATGATGACTTTCATTCAGTGATTGCTAGGAGAATCAGTTTTCTTCAGGATGAAATTCTGATAGGTTATCCAAGCCCAAGTGCTCATCCCTAAGTACATGTGCATACAAACGCTACTAAATGGAGTAATTGTGTGTGTGTTTGTGTGTAAAACAATGTTTAGAATAGGCTCCGAGCTCATGAATTTGAGAGGAAGAGGTGGAAATGATGGAAAATACAACACTTGCATATGAAATGTTCAATAAGAATAATATATAATTTAAAATGCGATGGCTTCTCAATCAGAATGTGTTCAACAGAGATTCCTTAGAATTAGGTCATCTAAATGATGCATTTCCCAGGGAATCTCAGTGATCAGTTCTGGGGATCAGGATAACAGTGTAGAGCCTCCTCAGGGGTTCAACAGGATTCTGCTTGTGCTGTTTACCCTGCTCCATTAGTAGAAACACAATTAATAGTGTCAAGTGTAAGGCAGAGATCTACTCTTAGACTTGTGGTGCATGCATTTATCTTATTTCTGCTTTCTTAAGTGCTTAGAATTCCAAAGTGTTTTGCAAGTCAGATGAATTTTCACTAAAGTATTCTTCATCCACAGCAAACTGTCCTTTAAGGAAATGAGTGGAACATAGAGAAAATATATTTTGTAGCAGTAATTTCCTATAGCTATGTTTTAATTTGAAGATGTTCTTTAGGTTATATGAGTAACATATGAAAATATGTTCTTTGAGGAAAAAATTTTAATTGCTGAGGTTATTTACTTCCAGAGTGAAAATATATCACAACATCTATATTAAATCTACTTTCTCCCTAGACAAAATATGATAAATGTGCTACAACCTTCCAGACAAGTTTCCTTGTTTTCTGTTTAAGTTGGACACAATTTTAATGCAGTGTGATCATTCTGTAATCATTTTCCTGTGATGTGATTTTATAACGATGAAATATTGAATATGCTACATGTTATTATACCCCAATTTTCTATTACCAGTTTAGTTTTGTGCAATAATTTGGATTTTGTATTTTTCCCATCAGGGGATCAGCTTTTCTAGGCCACCATCTCTTGTTGTGATTTGCTGCTTTACCCCATCCACGGTCTAAAATCAAAGGTCTCATCACCTCAATCACCAACCAGAACCTTGTCACTGTGTGGTGTAGAAGCTCTTTCTGTTTATGTGTTGCTTTCATTGGTTAATCAATAAAGAAACTGCTTGGCCTGATAGGGCAGAACTTAGGTAGGCAGAAAAGAAGGAAATTAATTCTGGGAGGAAAAAAGCAGAGTGAGGGAGATGCCATGGATCCACGGCCGGAGGTAGACATGTTAAAACTCTTCTGGTAGTCCACGACCTCATGGTGATACACAGATTGAACAAAATAGATTAAATTAATATGTAAGAATTAGCCAATATGAAGTTAGAGCTAAAGGGCCAGGCAGTGTTTAAATTAATACAGTTTCTGTGTGGTTATTTCAGGTGTAAGCTAGCCAGGCGGCCAGGGCAGAACAAGGAGCCCTGCTCCATACAACTGTGGGTCAAAACAAACTTTTCCTTTTATTAACCTGCTTCAGCTATTCGTTTTCAGACATTTGTTGTGAAATTAGATAGTAGACTAACATACAGCATGTAACAAAATATCTCTAAACCTGATGACTTTAAATTATGACATTATTTTAAAAGTACTTTATTATTTTATGTACTTATTTATTTTATGTACTCTCAAACTCATTCACTGCTGTCTGTCTTTGGAACTAACACTTTAGCCTCACAGTTAAGTTTGTTTTGTTGTTGTGAAGGGCAATGGGCAAAGGGCAAATGACATGCAGAGGCCAGAGGAGAGCATCAGATCCCCTAGAACTGGAGTTACAGACAGCTATGAGGTACTGTGTTGGCCTTCAGAATCAAACCTGGGTCTTATGGAAGAATAGTCAGTACCCTTAACTGCTGAGACATCTCTCCAGCCCTCATTCATTATTTCTTATGAGTGTCTAGTCACTTGGTATTCTTTGGATAGTTTGCTTATTTATTTGTTTCGTGTTTTTGTTTCACTGTATCTTTTGGCATGTTGGTAAGAAGCTGGCATGTATATAATAACTCAGCTGGAGAACTTGGTTTTTTCTCATGTTTCTCTCTCATCCTGTATGTATGGTGTTGTAAAAGTATGTTGTAACGATGATGCAAGAAGGGCTCCAAGGATTCTTATAGTTGTATTCAAGAAGTTCATCAAGCTTCCATGGCCATAAAATTTACTACAGTCCTATTATATCATTAGGTCTATCCCAGATCAGTAAGAACACGTAAGAATGAAGTGTGTTTATAATGGAAATATGATAAATATACAATTTATCATGACACATAATGTTATTGATTCCATGTAGCATAATCTAGTAGTATCATATCCAAATTTATTAATTTGGGACCCCTGGTTAGACACTGAGGGTATCACTATCTTATACTGAGGCATACTACTTAAAAAAACATACTTCAGGATAAAATGTATGTATGTTCATGTTTAACTGTGGAAAAATAATGCATTTCAAAAAAATCTTGAATTTTTTTTTACTGAAAGAAAAAGAAAGTGTGAAATATAGACTTTGATTTTATCCCAAAAATGTGGCAAGATTCTCTCAAACTCATTCACTGCTGTCTGTCTTTGGAACTAACACTTTAGCCTCACAGTTAAGTTTGTTTTGTTGTTGTGAAGGGCAATGGGCAAAGGGCAAATGGCAAAGGGCAAATGGCAAAGAGCATGTTTTTGGTAATTCTCGTCTAACCCTCTCAGTGATTTGTAGTAGGTCCAGTAGGAAGGAATTAAGGAGCTGATGGTCCATAATTTCAAGTGAATGCTTTTGTGTTATTCTTTTGTTTTCTCTGTTCAATTAGAATCTTATCTCATGACTAATGTGGGAATTCTTCTCTGTATGCTGTGAATATGTTTTATTACCATTGGTTAATAAAGAATTTACCTTGACCTTTGGCAAGGCTGAATATAACAAGGTATGAAATCTGAACAGAGATGTATATAGAAAGTAGACAGAGTCAGGGAGATGCCATATAGCTGCTGAAGAAGACAGAAGACAGTACCTCGTGGTGATACACTGATTAACTGAGTAAAAGGAGACAGCCTTGTGGTGATATACTGATTAATAGAAATGGATTAATTTAAGATGTAAGAGTTAGTTAATAAGAATCATGGGATAATAGGCCAAGCACTGTTGTAACTAATATAGTTTCTGTGTGATTACTTGGGTCTGGATGGCCAAGAAATGAAAAAGCAGTCCTGGATTACAATGACTTTAAGATTTATCTTATTCAGGGGATGGAAAGACATAGCCCAGCAGTTAAGAACACAGGATGCTTTTGAAGAGGATGCAGATTCAAATTGTAACACTTACATGGTAGCTCACAACCCTTTTTAACCCCAGCCTCAGGGGATCTGAAACCTTCTTCTGGTTTTCTTGGCCACTATATGTATGTGGGACACAGACATAAATGTAGGCAAAACCCCATATAAATAGTAGAAAATATTAAGTCTTTTTAGTTATCATAGGTAGTTATATTTTTGAATCAACTAAATATGACATTAGGGCATTTAGAATCACTAAAAATTCCTACATATCTTATTCATGGCCTAAATATAGTGTTTGGATTACTTCTCACCATACAGTATGTATTTAATACATTTTTGCTCAATTTATATTGAAATTCTACTCTAACATATACAGTAAGTTCTGTACATAAAGGGGGATTATGTGACAAAAGCAAGTGAACTAATATCCAAGATATGGAAAATCTTAGTATCAGCTTCTTGGAATCGTGTTCCATAGACAAGGATTCTGTTTTTTGATCAATTAGTCAGTGTTTACAATGCTATAATAATAATTCTTTGCCATTTCATAGTTCCATTCATGGATTTGTAAAGAGCTCAGGGCCTTGTGTGGGATCACACAATTTAAGAAATTTTCCTAGCTGTAATGAGGAAATCTGATGCCTAAAAGCTAGAAATTTAAAGTTAACAGACTTATGCAAGGGTGATAAACACATCATTATGTGAAGAATTTACTTTTTTCCCCTACCCTCAAATTGAATTACCTAATAAGCCAAGACTCAATTTCTTTTACTTATTCCTTGTGCCCTGCATTCTCCCTCTTTGATTGTCAAATTTGGTTCTAGGAAGACAGAAAGATATAGAGTGCCATTAGGTTCTCTTAGAGGAGAGATGATTATATAATCACCAAATTTAATTAGGGCTGTAGAAAACATCATTTTAAATCTGTTGTCTGTAAAGTAGCATGCCTTCATTGTAACTGGAAAGAAAAATTATTCTAAAACAAGATAACATTAACACTCATTTTTTAGCATTCTGGAAAAATTGTTTAAATAAAGTTGATTTTTCCATTAACTATAAACATTACCACTAACAATATACAGATCTATGGCATTTGTGCTTTCAAATGGACAAATTGATTATATTCATTGAGACTCCTTTCTTCCAGAAATTTAGAAGCTGCTGAGAAGTGGTGACTTAGCTGCACTTAGACAGTATGTTAGAAGAATTTCTGTCCCAAGAAATACTGCTTAATAACATATTTCTCCAGATAGCACAATGTCCAAGATGTAGCATTTGAGAATCACCAGTCCGTATTGGCCTACTCAACACCATCTGTTCATAAGGAGCCCAGGGCCCTGCTGCTAGTACTTTGGCAAAAACCTCAAGTATCTCATGAACAGGGTTTTCCTCTTCTGATGCATGACTCTTGCTATTCGCTCCCAGTGTTTCCTCCTTGATGCTGGCCTAGCTGTTGTCCAGGACTGCCATAGCAGCCACTGGTGCAGGTGCCTGATGATTCTTCCTACTAGTGGCTTCTCCTGCAAGCCGCCTGATGACATCACCATACTTGGTGCCATACAGAATCTGAATACAGCCTTTTTCTTTTTTCTGACATTTTGCCACGCAGAAGCAAAGCTGTAGGCGGAGGCTGCTCATTCATTTCCAGCTGCCCAGACCTGAAATAATCACACATAAAACATATTGATTGTAATACTGTTTGGCCAATAGCTTAAGCATATTTCTAGCTACCTCTTACATCTTAAATTGACCCATTTCTATTATTTTATATTTTACCACGAGGTTTGTGGCTTACCCATACCAGTGCATGGGTGTTTTTCTCCTCTGGAGGCTACATGACTCTCTGACTCCGCCTACTTTCTCCCCACATTCAGCTTAGTATTCCTGCCTAGCTCTATTCTGTCCTGCTACAGGACCAAAGCAGCTTTATTCATTAACAAAACTCATTCACAGCATACAAAGGGGAATCCCCCATCACAAAGCCACTCTGCTTCTGTGCTTTTGTACAGGGTACCCAAGGGCTAGAACTGCAGCTTTGATCTGAAACCTCTTTCCCTAGCAGTTAGAAATAAGTCTGTAGGCCTTCACAGGTTACAGCAAGCAGAAGCTCCATCCTTTTCACCTGAATTCCTTATCTGCAACCCCCCCCACACACACCATGCATGCAGACACACAACTTCTTCAGACTTTGTTCACAAAAGATTCTTTCCAACTGTCTCAGGAAAGCCAGCTTCTGATGTGACCTTCCCATAGGCCAGGCATTAATGCTTGTATAAATGACATGTAACATTTCACAACAGTGGCTGACATGGCTTAGGAAAATCTCCTATTCCCACTTTAATACACAAAAGAGTCATTCAGGGAATCTTGTCAGAATACAGATTCTTCATGATTCAGTCTTCACAGGTTTTTCTTTTATTCTTTTTTCTTTTTTTGATTTTTTGAAATTTACTTTTTAAAACAATCTTTTCTCATTTTACATACCTATCCCAGTTCCACCTTCCTCCCCTCTTCCCTCTCCCCTCCCCTTCTGCCCACCCCACCCTCCATCGGCTCCTCAGAGAGGGTAAGGCTTCCCATGGGGAGTCAACAAAGTCTGGCATGTCACTTTGAGGCAGAACCAAGACCCTCACACCTATATCTAGGCTGAGCAAGGTATCCTTCTAAAGAGAATGGACACCAAAAGCCAGTTCAAACACCAGGGATAAATCCTGGTCCCATTTCCAGTGGCCCCACAGACTGCCCCAGCCAAACAACTGCCGCCCACATTCAAAGGGCCTAGTTTGGGCCTATGCATGTTCCCCCACTATCAGTTCAGAGTCAGTGAGCTCCCACTATCTCAGGTCAGCTGTTTCTGTGGGTATCCCCATCATGGTTTTGATCATATTATCACTCTTTCCTCTCTTTGACTGGACTCTGGGAGCTCAGCCCAATGCTTAGCTGTGCATCTCTGCATCTGCTTCCATCAGCTGCTGGATGAAGGTTCTATGATGACAATTAAGGCAGTCATCAATCTGATTACAGGTGAAAGCCACTTCAGGCACCCTCTCCACTATTATTACTTAGGGTCTTAGCTACGGCCATTCCTGTGGATTCCTGGGAATTTCCCTAGGCCAGATTTCTCACTAGCACCATAAAGGCTCCCTCAATCAAGACATCTCTTTCCTTGCTCTCCTCTGTCTTTCTCCCACCTCGGCCATCCCATTCCTTCACGTTCTCTTCCCCTTTCTCTTCTCCCCTCTACCTTCCCTTTTGCCTCCTTCCCCTACCCACTCGCAATTATCGCAGGAGTTCTTGTCTATCTCCCCTTCCCAGGGGGATCCAAGAGAGAGAGAGAGAGAGAGAGAGAGAGAGAGAGAGAGAGAGGGTATATTGATTCCAAATTTTGTGAGAAACCGTCATACTGATTTCCCAAGTGAGTGTATGAGTTTCCACTCCGACCAACAATGGAGGAGTGTTCCCCTTACACTGCATCCTCTCCAGCACAAACTGTCATTGATGTTTTTGATATTATCCATTATGATGGTGTAAGATGGTATCTCAGAGTCATTTTGATTTGCCCTTATGGGTTTTTAATTGATGTTGATACTGCTGCTTCATGGATCATGAGATGGGTACCAAGACCTACAAAGCAATGGAAACTTTCACTCAATCAGTTGTTGGTCAATGCAAGATTACACTTGGTGTTTACAGTATTATATGTGGAAAGTTTATCAGTCTTTATTATTCTTGATTTTTGTGCCTAATTAAATAGAAAAGAAAGCAGTTATGAAAAACCATAAACTAATACCTGCTTAGTATTTTGCTGCATTATTGCTGTAATGGAATACAAACTGTGAGCACAGACCTTTCTGAAGAAATATAAGCTGGCCTAGATTCAGCTTAATATTCAAGGTGTAGGCAGGCTGTGGTTTATCATAAATTAAATAAGCTCATATAGTTAAGTTTTTTACCATCCATTTTGTCATCAGTAATGTTCTTACTTTGAAAGAATAAATAATTTCTGCATAGTAACAATATGAATGGCTTATGGAAATGTCAGAATAAAGTATATAATTTATGACTCAAATTATAAGACAACAATAACAACAGCTGTGTGCTGTGAAATTTACAGTCCACTAAAAGTTAATGCATTTTCTAGATGTTAACTCTGGTAACAATCTTGTGAAAGTAGATGATTTTGAATTTTACAAAGAGGCAGCCAAGGCTCAGGGAAGTTACTAGATTGTGCAGAATTAGACAGATAGTAATTGGTGAAGGGGAAATTCTGTAACACAAATTCTAGCTGGTATTAATAATAAAAACCTGGAGACAGATATTGGGGTTCAAGCTGAAGATCAGAAGAGCAAAGCAGCCAAGACACTGGAGAGCTCTTAATGCTATGGAATCTTCAGACTGAAAAAAAGAGGGAGTTCCTGTTTCATCCCGCCTTATATTCCTCTCTAGTGCGGGGTTAAAAGTGTGCACCACCACGGCCTGGCCTGTATGATTGACTAACATGGCTAGTTCTGCACTCTGATCTTCAGACAAGCTTTATTTATTAGATCATAAACAAATATCACTATAAAATTCAAGAGTAAGTCATTGAGCTTAATTAAATTGAGCTCATTTACCAGTTACCAACAGTGACTTAATGAGTTGATTATTGTCTGATAAGTGGTTCAAATGGTTCTTGTTGTCTAATTGTTAGATTCTACATCTAAATGAACAGATGCCTACACACTGCAAATTTATGTTATCATATTATGCATTCTCCATTATTATTTTAGTTTATGCCTAGCTTCTTCTGCCTCCTCTTAAATTGCCTTGACCCTCTGTTTTCATTTTCTCTTGGTAATAGTGTCTCTTTCCTTCATGCCAAATCATACAAAATATAGGCATACATGCTTGTAGGAATGGTTAAACATTGCATATACTTTTCTGTGTTTTGTTTTCTTTTTCTGCTTAACAGTTTCAAAAGCTGAAATTCAGAGGTGTAACTCTTTCTCATTCTTTTTATTAGCCATGAAATGTATCAAAGTCATATACAACCTTAAGTTCTCCAGAATTTCTATGATAATGCCTCCCTATATGTTGGCAGTTTAAGTAATTCTGAGCAATGCTTTAAGTAGCTTTCTTTGAGGCAAGGTTTTACTACAGGGTCTGGACTAAGCATAGGAATCTCTATGTAGCCAATGCTGCTCCCAAACTTGTCACATTTCTGCCTTCCATGTGCCACTGCTGTAAATGTGTGCCACCATGCTGAGGAGAATTTGCCATTTTTATATGTATATCTTTTTATGGCTGCTGCTTTGAAAGGGTACAGGAATAAATTACTTTGAATAATTATTGATAAAGTCCTTTACAAAAGGACTGCAATAAGTCCATTTCTTATGGGAAGTATGTGTGAGTGTTCTTTGCCTCACTTTCTGTCTATAAGAAATGATAAAGTAATGTTTAATTTTTACCTCTGGGAATAATATGATATTGAGCAGCATATTTAGTATGAACTTCTATCCCTGATATTATATTTGGCCTTTTCTAATATATAAACATGTATATTTTATATAAACATATACTTTCTTGGTAGGGTTTTCTGAGGGTTGCCTTTCCATATTCTTATTGTAGTTTTTCTCACATAGGGTAGTTTATATTAGTTTTAATTATTTGTTTAGTGTCTTAGCATATTATAATATTACTAAATAACATAGTAATTATTTTATTTACAAGAAAGTATTTTCAAACTCATTCTGTTGGTTGGATTATGATATCACTCTCATCAGTATACAAATATATAGCTTCAAATAACTTTTGAACTACATTAAAATTTTTCTCATATTTTATGTGATAAACAAATTTTACATTTTTGTTCTGAAATATATTTTTGTACCTGGTGAAAGAATGAATTGGCTTTAGTTTTCCTCCAGATGAAAAGTTGGTAGTTGGATACCACTACTAGTTTTTATTTGTTTAAAATTGTTTATGTTTATGAGATAGGATCTCCTGTAGACTGGGCTGGTACCAAATTTGTTATGAACCATCAGAAGTAATCAAAATCATAGAATCTTAGATATAAAGATGATTATTACCATAAGGAAGACAGATAAATAACTAATAATCAATGTTTAATAAAGGTAAAATTTAATTACAAAATAAAAATGTCCTAGAGAGTGTTACATAATACTTGAACATCCTCAACAGTACACTTAAGAAAGGTTTAGATGGCAAGTTAAATGTTATGTGTTATTATGAGAACAAAGCAAAGCAGAAAGTGCCAGAAAAATATGGAAGTTAACAAATAAGAGTTTCATAAATGAGATTAAAATGACTGTAATTTGCTAGTTTTGCTAAAATTGAGTAACATTAACTTGTTTCTTATTTGTTTTATGTCTTCATATGCCATTTTCTTAATTTGGGGATTATTGTAATTTTCACGAATTTCCTTCAATTTCAGGCATTATTGTTTCAAAACCTGTTTTTCTTCCTTTTTATGATTCCCCTTTTGACAGGTTGATTCTAGTTGTTTTGCATGACTTAGTTGTTGTTTTATTTGATGAGCAAAGTTGACTAGTGGGGTCTCTGCTATTCATGTTTACAAGTATAATATTGTTCTAAGCATAATATATTATGTGAAATTCATATTATTTTGTGTTCAAGTGTTTGTAAATGGGGTTTTATAAAATTTTATATTTTAGAGACAGAATTTGTGGATTTTTAAAAAAATGTGTGAAAACCATTTTCACTTACTGAAAGTTTTTTAGCTTTCAAGAAAGCTTGGAAAATAGTATGAGATCTTAGTGACTACTATGTAATTTATCTCAAAATTTGGAATAAATTTTGACGACAACAAAGCAAAATGAGTAGTAACTAACGCTTATTGTGTGCTTACATGACATGTTCTTCACAAAATTTTCATGAATTGATACTTTAATCCCACATCTGGGTTGCAAAAGTCTCATTTTTGTCTGGGACAGTCTAGAAATAGTTAATGTTAGTTATAGTAACGATTCCCAAGGACACCATCCACTGTCATTCCTCTTCAGGAATTCAGTCCTGTGGAAAATTCAGGTTTCCGGGAAGCACAATGTGTAAATCCCTAAAACAGCACTTCTTGACCTGTGAGGTCGTGACCCCTTTGGGTGTTGAATGACCCTTTCACAGGGGTCACCTAAGAACATCAGAATACACAGATATTTGCATTATGATTCATAACAGTAGCATAAAATTGCAGCTATAAAGCAGCAACAAAAATAATTTACGGCTGGGGGTCACCACAACACAGGGAACCGTATTAAAGGGTTGTGGCATTAGGAATGCTGAGAACCACTGCCCTAGAACAGTGGCTTAAATGAAAGTCAGAAAAAGTGAGCCTTCATGCATGTAATATTTTTGCACAGAAATAAGCATGTTTTCCAACATGTGGCTGAAGCCTTTCATATGTCACAGAACCTTGTTGTTGGAATAAAACTATAAATCTCTACTCTGAGGAGGTGAAAGATTATATGGTTCTTTATGCAGAAAATATCCCTAGTTTCTCTTGCTCTGTTCTCTCGTTTGGTTTGAGATGAAGGATGTCAGAGTGTATAATGAGGAAGCCGGTTCTCGTTTTCACCATGACTGCCAAAATTTAATACATGTGCTTCAGGCTTCAGTGTCCTTCTAAGTAATGAGCTGCTGGGTGTCTTACTTTGTATTTGTCAAATGTGTGCAAAGACATTATGAGGCTTAAATTTGTTTTGTTCAACCGCTTTTAATGATATTAATTGAAGTGATAATTGTTTACTGAGATCATTAAAAGTTTTAGTGCTAGGCTGTTCTTGTGTGTTTTTAAAAGAATTTTCAGATTTATTGGAGCTATTAAAGGTAGCACCCCAAAACCACTTCTGAGAATATTTCTAACATATTTATCATTTTAAGATTCAAAATCAGGATCTAAAAGCCAGAATGAACTACATATATGCTAGAATTATGGAGAACTTCTCCCTTCAACAGAATCACTTCAAAATAAACTACTTACTATCTATATTTTAACCTTTTTTGTAGTTTAATCCACATGTTTGGAATCTAGTCAAATAAAAAGGATAGCTTAAGGCTATTGTAGAATTATATTTTATGTACTTCCCGAATAGCACACACACAGTTACATGCACACACACACACACACACACACACATGCATACACACACTTGCATGAGCACATAGAGACACAGCCATACATACCAGCACATAGATAGTCAGAAGCTGTCTCATTAGCAAGACCACATTTTGCACCTGAGAAGAATAAAGTAATAGTGATAAATTAAAAAACAAAAAAATTTAGAGAAGCTTTATCTCAATGGCCATTTCTGGGAATAAAAATAGCAGAGGGATTTTGAGAGTATTTTTGAATAGAAGTTGAATTGCAAATTCCTTTACTTACTAATATATTAAAAAAGATATTTAAAAGTTTTATTTATTAGAAAAAGCAACATAATTTGATTCTGCCTGTTTAATTAAATTAGGCCACCATTTACCTGGATATGCCTGCAGGAAATAAAATGGCTTCAGGGAGGAATTGCCTTGAGAGAGGATCAGTCATAAGGGATTTCCTATTTCTCCATTTCCATGTGAGGCATTCAGAAATGCAAATGAGATGAATGATTCAATTGTAATTATAAAATAATATGTACTTTGGGAGCATGGTCTGTTATCGAAGGTTTGGCATTTATCTGCAGGAAAAGTCTTGCATTAAGAGCAATGGTGGAGAGTTACTGAAGTAGGCAAGTTGATGAAACCATAGGGGTGGAAATGAGGGTTAGGTTTAAGAGAGTGGCTTAAGGAAAAGACTCTGGTGACGCCTAAGCCCTGAGTACTTGCTTTTGATCTGATTTATAGGAAAAGTCAGTTCAAAAGCTTCTCAGTTTTAGGAGATCCCATTTATTCAATGTTGCCCTTGTTGTCTGCGCTACTGGGGTTATATGTAGGAAATGGTCTCCTGTGCCCATGTGTTGCAGACTA